>PVJH01032324.1:0-22698 GCA_004026705.1 Nesogale talazaci | reverse complement strand
CCCCCCCCCCCCCCCAAAAAAAAAAAAAAACATTTTTAGAGTTGATACCAAGGACTTAAGTAGAAAGCAAATGTTTTGAGAATGGTGAGGGCAACACATGTACAAATGTGCCTGACATACAATGGATGTATGTACAGATTGTGATGAGAGTTGTATGAGGCCCCAATAAAATAATTTTTTTTTTTTTGGGCATCACTGCTCTCCAGTGATGGGAGTAGGAGGCCCAGCCCCACTGCTGGAATCGAACCTCCGTCCCAGTGGGCCGCAGTCCTGCGCACAACCACTACTCCACTGGGGCTCAGCCCCCAATAAAATAATTTTAAAAAACCACATTTAAATAAAGTATAGCAGATTCCATTAAAACAACTCCCAGTAATGTTCATTAAAAAGAGAGTGAAATTGGTTTGGATAAAGATGCTTTGTTTGTTTTTTGGGCATCACTGCCCTCTGGTGGTCGTGGGAGCTACCCAGTGCTGCTCCTGAGAGCTGCCGCTGGATTTGAACTGGCAAGTCTGCTGGCCGCAGTCCCACACTCAACCACTTACGCCACCGGGGTTCAGCCCCAATAAAAATGCTTTGAAGGAATAATTATTCTTTCTTTTTTTCCCCATAGTTCTATTTTTGAGGACCATAAGGAGCAAATATGTTATTTTAATAACTTCATTAGCAGGGCTGAGCCCCGGTGGAGTTGTGGTTGTGTGCGGGACTGCGGCTCACAGGGTTGGAGGTTCAAATCCAGCAGCAGCTCTCCAGGAGCAAGGCTTGGCCTCCTATTCCCACCAGGGGGCAGTGATGCCCACACACCCACACACACACAAAATAACTTCATTAGCACACTTTTTATAGGAAAATTTCAATATTGTAACAGTAAGAAGAGGGCTGAGCCCCTCCCCTTTTCTGGTAACTTACCAGTAAATGCCTTTGGTTTCCTTTACTTTTTCTAATGAAATAAAGTATATTAAATGCTTCTGGGTTAATTATTTTATTCACTGGCCCTTCCTTCTTTATCCTTTAGTGTTATAACCCTGCCACCTTTTGATATGATGTTAGCTTACTTTATGCCATCCTTTCACACAATATATGTTCTGTGGAATACATAAACTCTTGCTGCCCTTAAGTTGATTCCTACTCATAATGACCATGTAGGATGGGAGAACCGACCTTGAGGGTTTGCAAGACGGGAAATCTTTATGGGAAAAGACAGAGTTATCTGTCTCCCATGGTGCGGCTGGTGGGTTTGAACATGAAACTCACTAGACCAACAAGGCACCTTTCTGTGGCATATAGCCCTCCATTAGTTAAAAAGTTCTGAGATTCACTGACATCAGGCTACACTAACTTATTGAAATACTAGTTGCCTTTTGTTTGGTTTTTTGGGCATCACTGCCCTCTGGTGGTGGGAGTAGGAGGCCCAGCCTTTGCTCCCGTGGAGCCGCTGTTGGAATCGAACCTTCATCCCAGTGGGCCGCAGTCCCTCGCACAACCACTACGCCACCGGGGCTCAGCCCCTAATTGCCTTTTAATAATCCATAATACTCCAAGTCATCAGGAAGAAAAAACAAAACCAAAAACCTGGAATAAAGTTCAGGCCAATCGGGCTGATGCCAAAAAAAAAAAAAAAAAAAGTCCAGGCCAATCAACGGTAATTCTTTTTCCTATGAAACCTCTTTGGCTTACCAATTGCCTGGACAGTGAATGCACATGTGCTCCAGGTCATCATGGGGATCCGACGATCAGTTTCATCAGGAGGAACTTTCAGCCCAATTCTAAAAATTGTTGTGGCAAAGAGAATGACCATTTCCTTGATGCTAATTGAATATTTGGTCCTAAAAATAAAATGTATATATGATTTATTAAAGAAATTACCTACCAAAGTCAAATTAGGTACAGAAATAATTTAACTATTGTTTACATATGTAAATTACTCTTTGAACCAGAGGAATTTATTCAATAAGGAAAAAAAATGGGGAAAGCAGGATTGTATTGCTTGTAAGTAGAAAAATATCTCCTAGAAATAGTAATGATCCATATAACTTAATAACTTAGATGCGACTTTAACTGAAGTTTCCTATGGTCCTCTCAAGATGAACAATACAGAATTTTTATTGGTTAAAAAGTCAAATTCCTCATTTCTTATGATTTACCTTAATATAGATTACTCTTTAATATCCCAACCCAGTTAAATTTGATTAATACAATAACACTCCAAGGGCAAAGTAGATTTTAAAACAAAACAACTGGATACAAATATTTAATAAATAAGGAAAGATGGAAAGAAGGAATAATTGTTTTTCCCTCCTATTTTCACAATCCTTTACAATTGTTTTTCAACTCTTTAGTTCAGGGGTGGGGCATATCAGGCCTGACAAATCATCAGCACCAAGTAACATCACAGCCCTGGCCAAAGAGAAGCAGCTCAGCTATAACGATACCCAAACCAGTCAGTCTCACTGCCATTCGAGTCGATGGCCACTCAGAGTGACCTATGGGACAGATCTGTCTCTGCGAGCTGACCAGACAGTAGCTCTTCACAGGTACGAAGCTCTGTCTTTCTGAGGAGCAGGTGGTGGTCTGAATTTGCTGAGCTTGCATCCTAAACATAACCACTACGCCAACAGGTTTCTGAAGCCATCACTTTAGGGGTCTGTTAATTAAATATATGACCAAATATAGCAGCCTAATTTTTAAGTTGAGAATTTTGTATGGCTCGTGAATATTATATATACCCAAATGGTTGTTGGCAGAAAAAAGGAACCCGACCCCTTCAATACTTACGAAGATTGAACTCCAAAACTCAGGATGGAATGAAACTCAAAAGACGAATCACCCATGCCTTTATGAAATAAGACTGGAATTGCTAGATTTTCTCCTTATAAGTTAAAAACAAAAGGAAAGAAAAATCATGATCTTTTTGTAATCTCAATACCTATTTTTCACGTGTAAGAAAATGGCCTATGACTGTTAATAAACCAACTCATTGTCATGGAGTTAATCCTGGCTCACACTGACCTTACAGGACAGGACTGCAACTCTTTATGGGACTAGGAAGCCACAGGCAGGCTGGCTGGAATCACTGATCCTGTGTTCAGCAGTCTGACACATTGACACACAACCCAGTACGCTACCAGGGCTAAATCATGACAGATAAAATGTGCATGACAGTCTCTTGTTCTCCATGTAAGTATTGCACAATCAATTTTTTTTTGGCATCACTGCCCTCAGGTGGTGGGAGTAGGAGGCCCAGCCTTTGCTCCGTGGAGCTGGAATTGAACCTCCATCCCAGTGGGCCGCAGTCCCGTGCACAACCACTACACCACCGGGGCTCAGCCCTGCACAATCAATTTTTAAGGGCAACACCATATATGTAGTAGTATTCTTCAAGTATTTCTTATTTTTTTTAACCAAATACATTACTAATGCCTTTGCATAGCAATAATTCTCCATTTATAATTTCACTTTTAGTGACTGCATCCTATTTTATTACAAAGGAAACACATGTCAGTGATTAGGAATAAAGGATTTGAAACAAAGCAGCCAGACTCTAAATCCTACCCCTGCCATTGACAGTTACTAAGCCCTTCAGTGAATACTAAACCTTTCTGCAGTTCTTTTTGTCACTCAATTCAAGTTGTTATTGCCCTAAAAAGAAATGTGTTTTGGGGTAGAAAGGGGGAGTCAACTACAAGGATCCACATATAACCTCCTGTCTGGAGGACGGACAGCGGAGAAGTGGGTGAATGGAGATGTTGGCAGTGTAAGATATGGCAAAATAATAATTTATAAATTATCAAGGGTTCATGAGGGAGGGGGGAACAATGAGGAAGGAAAAAAGCTGAGGAGCTGATGTCAAGGGCTCAAGTAGAGAGCAAATGTTTTGAGAATGATGGTGGCAGCAGGGGTACAAAGGTGCCTACACCTTCGTATGTATGTATGTATGGATTATGATAAGCATTGTACGAGCCCCCGATAAAGTGATTTAATTAAAAAAACAAAAAAGAAGTGAATTATCTCATCTGAACATGTTAGGTTCATCTTTGAAAAATTCCTTCCTTTCTGCTTCTGCTGAACTTACAATATCTTTAGCTCTTTGAATTTTCAGGAATTACATAATTCACTCACAATATCTCATGAGAACACACAAACTAACATGAAGGACTGTGTCACCCTCTGCTTTTTATGACATTTTTCTTGCTAAATTATATGCTTACTTAGTGAAGTAAAAGACACAAGGAAACAAAAATGTGTTTAATCTAAGGTATAATACACTTTATGAAATGAATAAATAAATATGACAAGCATAAAAATGTGTTGTTTTTTTTTCTGAGCAATTTCAAGATTTTTTTCTTAATCTTTGGTTTTCAGCAATTTGGTTACGTTTCTCAAGGTTGTTGCCTTGAGTATTTAAAGTAGAATATCCTGGCTGACCCCTGGCAGCGCAGTGGTTGTGTGTGGGAATGTGGCCCACAGGGTTGACAGTTTAAATCCAGCAGCAGCTCTCCAGGAGCAAGGCTATGCTTTCTGCTCCCACCAGGACAGTGATACCACACAAAAAAATAAAGTAAAACAAAGTAGAATAAAATAATCTGGAAAATGTCTAGGTACAGTTTTAGTTACTTTTAACACCAATAAGGGGATATTATCAGAGCTATGATTACTTTTTTTGGGGGGGCATCACTGCCCTCTGATGGTTGTGGGAGCTATGCAGCGCTGCTCATGAGAGCCGCCGCTGGTTTTGAACCACCAAGCCCATGGGCCAGTCCCGCATTCAACCACTTATGCCACCGGGGCTCAGCCCCTATGATTACTTTTTAAGTGCATATGTTCCCTCGTCTTTTTAAAATATGCTTGATGCCACTTTGCTTCTACCAAAGACCTAACTTTAAGATCTATTATTGATTTAAAAAAAAAAACACAAAACAATCTGAAGATGACTGTTGCTTTTACAAAAATGGATGAGAAGTGAAGCTAGGGCAAAGTGTTGGTTGGTTTTGCAGAGAACGAATAAGGAAGTAGGACACACTTCTTAAGCAATTGAGAGTGCCTTTCCTGGGAACATTTAGCATCAAGGCCCCAGAGCTATGAGCTATGTCTGTGGACACTCTATGGCAATATTATTTTAGCACATATGAGCTATCTAGGATGATTTGGTAGATGTTGGAAGTCTAGAAATATTCAAAGATGTTTCCCAGAAAAACTAAGGGTAAATGTTTCCTAGCTTTATACCCTCTCAGGTGACATTAAGTTCCAGAGGAATGTTCTTCTTCTGGTAGCAGGGGTAACTTCTTTATTCTATCTATTTATAGCCAGACTCAATAATCTAGTTTTAAATGCCCCTTTTATTTTACTAATCTCACCTTCTCATTAATAGTGAGTTGTCTTCTCAATTATATAGATAAGGTAAAAACTTTAGAAATAATGTACTTGTCTTTAAGGGTATTATGAACGATACATGACCAATATTAGTAAAGTGATACTAATAGCTAACATTTTTATAGCCCTCACCATGTACCAATCACTGTTACAAACATTTACATATAATGACTCAAATAATCCTTCAGTTGGTGAGGCAGGGTATTATTACAATCCTTACACTACACATAAAGAAGGTGAGGCACAGACAGGTTAACTTGCTTGTCCAAGATCAAATAACCAATAATGAGTGAATCCAAAATTTAAAACCAAGCAGTCTAACTCCAGAGTAATTGATATTATACACTGTCTCACTGTACACTAACTAGAGAGTAATAGGTTTTCAACCAAACCTAGTCTCCGCTTCAAAAATCTATATTCTCAGAATTCAATGGTCTATTTGCAAAGCTATTTTAGCATAATAATCATTTTACCCCAAAGAAAATGAAGGCTCCTAATCCTTAATTTACACACGGCTACATATTAAATAAATTTAAGCAAACCTTTAGCATGTTTCATATTGTAACCTGATATTCTTGCCAGAACAGTCTGTATCCATCGTGCCATTGTCAAGAGTTGAGCAAGAGCTTCTGCATTCTCACTGGAAAAAGACATTTCAACATTAGCAAAGATACTGACACAAAGCTATACCTGAAAAGCTGTATGAGTTGACTCTCCTTGGATCCATAATTAACAAACGAAAACTCCTCCAGATTACCTTTTTAGGCAGTAATCACCATCCTAGGGCTCAAGTAAAAAACCAGGTATCATTATTGACTTCTCGTCTTCCTTTACAAGCTTCCATTCTAATCCATCAGCTAGTCCTACAAGTATTACCTTCTTAACACCCTCACTACTACCATCCTAGTCCATCCAACTTACTTCAAGCCCCAGGCTTTTTCAATAGATTGCTAAATGCGCACGCTGCTTCTATTTCTGTATTCACCATCATTTTGGCATGCATCACTTGGAGCCCTAATGTCATAGTAGTGGGTCACACACTACACTGCTACCCTTGAGACCAGTGCTTCAGACTGAGCAGCTGCTCCGCGGCAGGAAGACGAGGCTGTCTTCTGCAAGATACAAAGTTTTGGAAACCCAAAGTCGCAGTACGACCTTGTCCCACCTGTCACTCTAAATCAAGAATGACTGATGGCAATATGTTTAAATAACATACAGTAGCCAGAGTAGTATTTTAAAAATGTAAATTCAAAGTATTCCAATGGTTTCCTAATCTTACCCCACAAATGGGCTGGCTTCTATTGCTATCTCCAAGTTGAACTACTACCCCTTAACCCCTCCCTGGCTCTATGACAGTCAGCAGGTTGACTTTGTTCCTGCCTTGGGGCCTGCTACTGATACTGTCTCTGCTTATCTTGCATTGGTTGTCCTTCATTTCAGTCAATTCTCTACTCAACTATGGCCACCTCAGAGAGGTGATGCCAGACCACTCTTGTCTATCAATTGCTTCATCTCATGACAGGTCATCAGTTCTTTACCTTGATGCTTTAGTTTTTTCATAATCTTTCTCGCTACATGACTTTGTATTTATTTTTTGGTTTTCCCTTCCTGGAATGTACACTCCAAAGGAGCATGAGACTCAATCCAGATTATTACTATTGACCAACCAAAAACGAAGTCAAACTTGCTGTCATTAAGTTGATTCTGACTCAGAGCAACCATACGCTGGGTTTCCCAGGCTTTGTAAATCTCTACAGGCTCAGAGCCTCATCTTTATCCTAAGGAACAGCTGGTTGGTTTGAACTGCCACTCCTGAGGTGAGCAATCAAATACTTACCTGGCAGGACCACCAGAGTTATCAAGGGAATTGAATAACTTTTGAATAGTCTTGGGTAAAGTCAAGATATATAATGAACTGTATCAAAACTCACTTATCCACTCAAATCTAAGAAATTTTAGTTTTCAGGGAAAAAAAATGAAGAGTGTACAATAATTGGTTATGACCAACTTTATTTTATTTTATTTATTTATTTTTTGGGCATCACTGCTTTCCGGTGGTGGGAGTAGGAGGCCCTGCCCCACTGCTGGAAATGAACCTCCGTCCCAGTGGGTCGCAGTCCCGCGCACAACCACTACGCCACCGGGGCTCAGCCCTGACCAACTTTCTTTTAAAGATTTTACCTTATTGTAAATATACTGATATTCAACTACTAATACTCAACATTTAATAAATGTACAATTAAACTTTTCAGATCTTAATTAACCAAAATCATTAGCATGAAAGTGTCCAGAGCTAAGCCCCGGTGGCATAGTGGTTGTGTGTGGGACTGCTGCCCACAGGGTTGGCGGTTCAAATCCAGCAGCAGCTCTCCAGGAGCAAGGCTGAGCCTTCTCCCACCAGGGGGCAGTGATGTCCACAAATTCCACCCCCCAAAATATAAAAAAAGTGTCCTAGTTTTAAGGATAAATTTTCTGACATTAGAAAGGACTGCTCTTAACTATGCAAAATTGAACCTCCAGGAGAAGAAAGCCTCACGTTCCTTCTATGGAGAGGCTAAATGGTTTTGAACTGCTGGTCTTGTGGCTAGCAGCCCAACACATTCCCATTATGCCACAGGGGCTTCTGCATATTCATTTTGAGAATTTAATTTACATGCTTAATAATCTTTATTTGGGGGAATTACTGTGCAAAGAAAAGCCTTGTTCAGGTTAATAAGTTAGATGTCACTTATTGCATTATAATTTTTCTTTCTCTGCATGAGTATAGTTAGGTAATAACTTGGGAGTCAGGCCTGTGTTTAAGTTCTTCATTCATTTTGAGACAAGTAAACACTACTCATAGTCTCTATTTTCTTACCTTAAAATAGAAATACCTATTTCAGTAAAGTGGTATGAGGACTAAATACAACAATGAGGAAATATAAGCTATAGCTTTTTTATCTCACTTTCTTCCTTTGACATTTTATGTCCCAATAAGCTGAATATACGAGCTCTGTTGGCTTAGTGGGTCATGTATTGGGTTGCTAACCAAAAGGTCAACGGTTCAAAACAACCAGCCACTCTGAGGGAGAACAATGAGGCTTTCCACTCCGGTAAAGATGTACAACCTCAGAAATCCAAAGGGGAGTTTGATCTAATGGAGCTGCTTTGAGTCAGAATTGACTTGATGGCAGTGAGTTTGGTTTATGTTGAACATATAACAATTTCCAAATTAGGTTTTTCCAGTGACATGGAATAAAAGAAGAGCAACTGTACTGACTTTTGTCAAACCCACTGTTATGGAGATGTTGACAATGCTTTTATCAACAAGATAAGTGTTTTATGGGTTATATTTTGAAAGATATTTAAATAATAACGACTATAAGAAAGGAGTAAGAAATGTAGCCTTTGTTGTAAAAACAAAAACTAAAATGAACTTGCTATTAAATCCATTTACAGATGGTCAGAAAATAAAGTTCTAAAGATTCAAAAAGTACTCAAGATCTGTGAAAATTCTAAGTGGACTTTTTATTGTTTCTTTGTTTCTTTGTAGTTTCTTTTAAAATTTCTATTGTGAATTATTAGACATTTCAGATCATCATCTTAGTATTCAACAATTTAAACAACTTTTCAAAGTGTCCAATGCTTGCCCCACCCTCACTTTTATCCTGTTTTCCCTCTTATAGAATATGATCGTTCCCCTTCACCCCAATGTTTTTATAGAATTTTTGACGTATAGAGTTTTAGAGTTACCAAACTCCAAACAGCACCTTTGATGGCAGAAAAGGCTATCTGAATGAATCCCTTTATTCTTTCTCCTTCTGTGAATGCTAAGTTAGACACCAAAATTTTATCACTCTAAATGGCTAATGAAAGGCTCAGGAGCAACATATTCATATAAAGGAATATTTCATTCTCTTAGGCCTATAATTGAGACTTGTAATCCTGTTTGTTCAAGTATGACACAAGCTTTTAAATGAAAAATATTACTTTAGATAATTTAAAAATAAGTAACTTAACCAATTACTAGTAATAGGGAAAAGTACGCTGAGCCCTGGTGGCCTAGTGGTTGTGTGCGGGACTGAGGCCCACAGGGCTGACAGTTCAAATCCGGCAGCAGCTCTCCAGGAGCAAGGCTGGGCTTCCTACTCCCACGAGGGCAGTGATGCCACAAAAAAAAAAAAAAAAAAGAAGGAAAAAGAAAAGAAGGAAACACTAATAAAGTATCCGAAAGAGCTTTTTCAAAAGGAGAGAGAATATACATGGAAATGTACCTGTTTATCTTTTGAGGCTGCAGAGGTATAATTGGAATCACGGTATTACACAGAGACTTGCAAAGGGGGCAAAGATACTCTCCACTCTCCAAGTCAAAAAGGTCAACATGAATGCGCTGCTGTGAACTCAGCTGTACAGCCTCAAAATACCTGCAGAGATAAAAGACAGGCCCATTGTGAGCTGTGCATGAACATCTGTTCTAAATCAAATGATAGGCTATTCAGAATCTACAGTTAAACACATACAAGTTAAAGCTGTCATGGAAGAAAAAGGCTGCTCATTCTTTTCAGAAACTGAAAGATACAATGGGACTTCAAAAAGGTTATTGCAGAATAAAAGATAATATAATTTTTTCACCAACTTTTTGAAGCTCTCTAATACATCAAGAAGATAAAAATTTTAAATAGCTATAAGAGCCCCCAATAAAATCATTGAAAAAAAAATAAAAATTTTAAAATAATTTTGTTGGATCAAAATTCTACATTGTGAGACACAATATAAACACTATTTCCCATGATCAGCTGAAGTAATGAAAGCTATAAAACAAGGATGTATTTTAATATACTGCTAAAAGGTTAAACATTTAAAAAAAGGTTAAATATCATATCAATAATATCTTAAGAATTTTTCTTTCTTCCAGGAGTAGAATTGAATTTCTTGGCCTATTCTATCTCAGAGGTATGATTTGGGAAGAGTCCAATTTTTAAAAAGAAACACGCTACTCACGTTTTTATGAGCAACAACCTGTTTGTAAAGGCAAGGGTGTGGGATAGATAATAAGGTGTGTCGTGTCGACCATCACTGACTGCACTCACTGACAACCCTGCATGTGCGTGTTGGAGCACAGCTGTTCTCCGCAGGGTTTCTGAGGGTCAGTGTTTGGGAAGTAGACAGTCTTCCTTCCGAGGTACCTCTGAGGGCTCAGACCTCCAAGCTCGCTGTTAAGAGTCTGTAGCCATGCACATTAACCACTGGCACCACCCAAGGACTTCCTATCATGCAAACAGGATTATGACTCAAAAATGCTTCAATTATGCAAATAAGAATAGGAAATGGCTGGGCTGAGCCCCGGTGGCGTAGTGGTTGTGCGCGGGACTGCGGCCCACTGGACGGAGGTTCAATTCCAGCAGTGGGGCTGGGCCTCCTACTCCCACCACCGGAGAGCAGTGATGTCCACAAAAAAAAAAGAAAAAAAAATAGGAAATGGCATGAGAAAACATGTCTTTTTGTGGCCTTTATTGGACTTCAATGTTCCTAGTTTGTTTAAACACTATGTAATATGGGCAACTTACTTCTGCCAGCACACTGCATGCATTACATGACCACAACTTCCTGTGTAAGTTCCATAAGCCAGATCTGGATCCATGAAAAGTGGGTCTTGGGTTTCTGGTAAAGAAAGACAAAACTTTACAAATTATATAAAGAAAATAATGCCAACTGGTCTAAATGCGTTTTCTTACGCATGCCCAATAAAAGTATCACAATATTACGATAAAAGAATATTTACTCAAAACAGGAAGGTAAAAGAAGAAAATGCAAAACTAGACTTACAAATATGATTTTAAAATCAGTATTAATGACAACTCTTTTCTTAGATTAAGATTCCTATTTTGAATAGATTTTAACTATATTATCTTGTTTGTTGAAGTGATTTTTAAAATTCAAATTTATTCCTGTAATTTTTTTTTTAATCCTGTAATTTTAGGAGTATTTTCAATGGGTCATAATTTTTAGGAAAATAATCTAGTGGGATAGACCATGGGATTGAAATTGGATTCAACAAATCCAGCCTCTAACTTTGGGCTAACTTCTTTGTCCCTCAGTTCCATCATCTGTAAAATGGAACCAAAATGAGCCCATAGGTTGTTGTGAGGATAAGTGAGTAAGCAAACAGAAAACACTTGGTATCTGGCACATCATTAAGCATTCAATAAATGCTAGTTTTTTTCTCCATTATTATTACTCCAGGTACATTTTAAAAATAAAGCAGCGAATATCTAAGTACAAGCTATTTCCTAGTTACCTAGTATTTTTGACAAATAAGTACTTAATATGATTTTTAATTCTGAACAAATAATCAGACTGATTCACAGTGTGAAACATTTATATAAGATAATTGGTCTGCATGTCTTTAAAAAATTATTATGAAAAATAAGCAAAAAAGGCAAAATATTATTCTAGGAAAAAATTAGCTGAAATAGATATATTAATCAAGTGCAATGTATGAAATCTTTTTGGATACTGAATGTGGGGAATAGATGTCTACAGTTATAAAAAATCATTTTGAAAGTAGGTGATGAAATTTGAACATGGATTTAATATTATATTTAATATCCCTGAATGATTATTTACTGTATTAAATGTAATAGTGGTACTGTAGAAAACAAATATCCTAATTTTTAGAAAACAAATATCGACATATTTAGAGATGGGATGTCATGATACCTACAATCTATTTTTTTTTTGTTTTTTTTGTTTTTTTTTGTGGGCATCACTGCTCTCCGGTGGTGGGAGTAGGAGGCCCAGCCCCACTGCTGGAATTGAACCTCCGTCCCAGTGGGCCGCAGTCCCGCGCACAACCACTACGCCACCGGGGCTCAGCCCCCTACAATCTATTTTTAAATGGTCTTGTAAAAAAAAAAAGGGATAAAAAGAGACACATAGAACAATGTGGCCAAATGATTTAAAATAATGAAAAAATTTTAAAAAGCAGCTAACATGGATGTAAAAACCTTTAACTTCACTTAACAAACGGTTACATTGTGATCTAACTAAATAAGTCCTTACTCCCCAACTTTTTTCAAATACAATTCTTTTCTAATTGCATAAGTTTCAAAATAAAAGCTCAAAAGGAATGTTTATTAAACAATACATACCCCCTGCAAGTTCTATGGGTTTTCCCCTGTGTTGGGTTAAGGCGGTGGATTTCTGGACACAGGCCGATAATACCATGGCATTACTTTCTATTTTCACTTCCTGTTCTTCTTGGCAGAGGATGCATGTCAGCACCTCCTTTTCAGTAACAGATGGACCCCGTTTGGGACCCAAAACAATTCTAGAGTAGTCACTGACTGCTGGGGCGCTACCAAAAGAAACAAGCAGAAATGAGGACACATGCTTTGACCACTTGTTTATATTTTTGGTAGATTTTAAATAACAGTAGGGTAAAAACTTCAAAAATTAAAACAAAAAAATTACGTATAACAAAATTAACTTAAAATCCAATCCCAACACTTTTGAGTCTTTATCAACTAACTACTTACTAGGGAGCATGGTGGGCACAAAGAAAGTAGGCTGGAATGAGAATGTGCACTGCACTTACGTAACTTACTGTTCCAATAGAGTCGCGTGGGCTTTTCAAATACGAAAATAACACATGCTTATTGAAGACATTTGAGAAAATCGACAAAGGAGAAAGAATATAAAAAGCAGCTGAGCCCTGGTAACCTAGTGGTTGTGTGTGGGACTGAAGCCCACAGGGTTGGCGGTTCGAATCCAGCAGCAGCTCTCCAGGAGCAAGGCTGGGCTTCCTACTCCCACCAGGGCAGTGATGCCACAAAAATAAATAAATAAATAAATAAAAATAAAACCTTAAAAAAATATAAAAAGCATTATATACCCACAACCACTACTAAATCTTGTTTTATACGTTTTCCAGTTGACTTTCTATTTATATCATATTACCTTTTTAGCTAAATAAGATTTTATTATATATACAGATTTGCAGTCTGTTTTTATTCATTGTATCTTCGCTATTTTCTCAGGCCATTCAAATTTCTACAGGAACATTATTTCTAAATAGCTGCACAATACTCTACTGCATGTGCCATTATACTTTGACCCATTCCTCGTATTTGGGATTTAGTTTCTACTCTATTTTGGCAGCTACTAAAACTAAATACCTTATGTATTATAACAGCAATTGCTAGGAGATAACTCAATTATGATATTAGTAATATAATAAGAGCAAACATTTCTATAAACTCATTTAATCCTCAGAACAATCTTATGAGGTAGGCACTTCCATTACCTTCCTTTGCAGTAGAAGAAACTGAAGTTTAGAGATGGCAAAAGACTTACCCAATGATTTACAAATGGCAGTGCCGATTTAACTAAGATTTGGCTTCTCAAGCCACACTAAAGTAATCTGCCAATGTTGCCTCTCTAACCGAGCAAGAAATTCCCTGAAATACTGCAGATCGATGAATTAGAAATAACTTAAATGTTCATCGCCAATGGCAGCCAACTTACAGAGTAAGTAATAAAATACGGTTTGGCAAGATCGGGCACGTTCAGGGGGGTATGGGCATAGACTAGAATACACTTTGAAAAGGGTGGGTCTCACGTAGGTAGCACTTCCTCCTACAAGGCATCCCGCAACATGTCTACTTGTTTGGTTGTGATAATAAGTGCAGGTGACTGCTGGATTTTAGGGACTATTAGGGATGGTAAAAGTCCTACACTTCATGAGAAAGTATGCATGAAAAAGAACTACACTCCTCAAGTGACAAAAGAGTCCATACTAAGAAAACAACTACTTTTATATTAAGAAAAAGATACACACACACACACACCCCACTGGTCTCTATCTGAAATAAAGATAAGTGAAGAAAACAAAAGACACATGGAAACAAATTTCCACAGGACTAATGGACCACATGAGTATCAGCCTCTTTGACCCTGAGACCAGAAGAAATAGATGGTGGCCCAGTCATCATTACCAGCTGCTTTGATCTAGGATAGAGCGCGGGGGGGGGCCGAATGTAGAACAAAACTCAAATTCTGAGAAGACGTATAAAACAATTAGGTATGTTGAGATAATTCTATACTATGCAGATAAATCTGAAGCTGGGCAAGAAGATTCAGGTTTTGAGCTAGTGTTCAAAGGAAACATCAGATTTATTGCTAATATTTTGATTTTTAAGAAGAAAATTAACTAACGTAATTTTAACTTTCAAAATGTTGTTAAAAAGACAAACAGAGCTGAGCCCTGGTGGCATAGTGGTTGTGCGCAGGACTGCGGCCCACTGGGATGGAGGTTCGATTCCAGCTCCATGGAGCAAAGGCTGGGCCTCCTACTCCCACCACCTGAGGGCAGTGATGCCCCCCCCCCCACGAAAAAACAACAACAACAAAAAAGACAAATAAAAAATAAAAGACAGGGGCTGAGCCCCAGTGGCGGACTGTTGCCCGCAGGCTTGGCGGTTCAAACCCAGGGGCAGCTCTCAGGAGCAGCACTGGGTAGCGCCCACGACCACCAGAGGCAGTGATGCCATCTCCCCAAAAAAACTTCCCCCCCCAAAAAAACAAAACAAAAAGACAAATATCAGAGAAAATATAAGACATTGTGATTTTGAAATTTGAATAGCATTCTTAAAAGTAAAAACTATAAATTTATGACTACTAAACCTGTCTTCATCACTAACAAAAGTATCTCTGCTTTCTAAATCCCCAAATTAAAAAGGACAAAGTAGGGAAATATGTAACAAAGTTTAGAATCCATAATTCAAGGACTTCTATAAATCACACAAAAGTGTAGCACCTAATAAAATAATAAGAAGCAATTCCCAGAAAACAACTTATCAAAGATCAATGCACAAGCATCTGATCAATGGACAAGAAAATGTTTACCTTAACTAGTAATGAGGGAAATTCAGTCAGTTGGTACAAAAGTTTAAATCTGGTAATATAAAATATTTTCATGTACTGATATATCAAGTATGGTTAAGAATAGGAGTGGGGTGGGGGGGTGGAGCTTATACCAAGGACTCAAGTGGAAAATATTTTGAAATGAATATGGTAGTATGTGTACAAGTATGCTTGATACAAATGATGTATTGAATGTTATAAGAACTGCAAGAGCCCCCAATAAAATAATTGGAAAAAAAAGTATTTCACAATTTGTCAGTTATAATGGATATTATTATTATTATTATTATTTTTTTTTTTGTGGGCCTCTGGTGGTGGGAGTAGGAGGCCGAACCCCACTGCTGGAATTGAACCTCCGTCCCAGTGGGCCGCAGTTCCACGCACAACCACTACGCCACTGGGGCTCAGCCCGGATATTATTTTTTTATGAAGAAAATGAAGTGATATTCTTAGAGAATGAGTAAAAAACTTTAGAAAACTGTATAGAATTGCACTGAAGTCTTATAGTCTGACTGACCGGACTTGCTGGAGTGTGTTTTAAAAAAATAAAAGTTGGTAAAAAATCAATTAATCAAACCATAAGCAAAATAAAAAGTACTTTACTTTCACTAAAAAAAAAAAAAAAAAAAAGGGCTGAGCCCCGGGAAGCATAGGGGTTGTGCGCGGGACTGCGGCCTACTGGGTTGGAGGTTCAAATCCAGCAGCAAAGCTGGGCCTCCAACTCCTACCACCAGAGGGCAGTGACACCCAAAAAACAGAAAGTAAATGCTTATAAAATAATGATGGCAACATATCTACAAATATGCTTGATACAACTGATGTATGGATTGTTATAAGAGCTGTAAGAGCCTCCAATAAAATGATCTTTAAAAAAAAAAAAAGAACGGGGGACTGCGGCCCATGGGCTTGGTGGTTCAAATCCAGCAGTGGCTCTCCAGAAGCAAGGCTGGGTAGCTCTCAAAAGCACCAAAGGGCAGTGATGCCCCCCCCTCAAAAAAAAGAATTGGGGAAAGAGGCAGTCTCATACACTGTTGACAGAAATTGGGAGGACCATTTTGAAGTTCAATGTGACAGTAAGATTACATTTTTTTTGTGTTTTTTTGGGGGGGCATCACTGCCCTGTGGTGGTGGGAGTAGGAGGCTTAGCCTTTGCTCCTATGGAGCCGCTGCTGGAATTGAACCTCCATCCCAGTGGGCCGCAGTCCTGCGCACAACCACTACGACACTGGGGTTCAGCCAAGATTAAATTTTTAAATAATTATGAACCAAACTCTTTAGTTATTGGATTGTACTTTTGGGAATGTTTGCACAAGGACACAAGAAGGCACAAAGATGTTCACTGAAGAAAACAGGGAAAACTGGAAACCAAGTATTCAAACCAGAAAAGCTCTGCATATGCATACCATAGAACCTTTTTCAGCATTAATAAATAATAATGCAAAATCTACCTTATACACCTATACATACAACAGACATAAAAGAAAAAAGTAGTTCTCAACAAGCATTAAAATCCTTAGTTAGGGCTGAGCCCTGATGATGTTAAGTGCTTGAGTGTGGGACTGCGGCCCGCAGGCTTGGTGGTTCAAATCCAGTGGCGGCTCTCAGGAGCAGTGCTGGATAGCTTCCATGACCACCAGCAGGCAGTGATGCCCCCCCCCCCCCGCAAAAAAAAACAAAACAAAATTCTCAGTTAGCCTCATTTATTTTACAAGCATATGTATAAAAATGCATAAAAACTGGGTGGAGAGAAGGTGGGGAGATGGAACCAACTGCAAGGATATACACATAAGCTCCTATTTGAAGGACGGGCATCAGGGGAGTAGGTTGGGGGAGAGGTTGGACAGTGTAAGACGTGACAGAACAATAATAATTTATAAAGTGGCTGAGCCCCGGTGGCGTAGTGGTTGTGCACGGGACTGCGGCCCACTGGGACGGAGGTTCAATTCTCGCTCACAGGAGCAAAGGCTGGGCCTCCTACTCCCACCACCAGGGCAGTGATGCCTTAAAAAAATAAAAAATAATAAAAAATAATAATAATTTATAAAGCATTGAGGTTTGGTGGGGAGGGGAGAGCAGGGGAAGAGAGGAAAGGATGGAAAGCCGATATCAAGGGCTCAAGGGGAAAGGTGGATGTTTGGAGAATGATATAACAGCAGCAGACATGTGAAGGTGCTTGGCACAGTATTTTTATTTATGTATTGTGAAAAACGATGTATGAGCCCCCAATAAAATGATTTTTAATTAAAAAAATGCATAAAAAGGTTTAGTACACTACAAACCATCAGTGGTTACCTAGGGAATGTAGAGGATGGTTAAAGAGGATTTACTGCATTATTTGAATTGTTTTAAGTGAGAATTAATTAATGAAATCACTGTGGAATCTGTCAATAAAAATAAGGCATTTAATAAATGCCATTAATTAATAAAATTTAAAAATTAATTAATAAAAAACATTAAGGCAATTAGTTGACTGAGTACATCAATACTCAGTCCGATAAATATATGCAGTCTTCTACTACTTTCTAAATATTATGCTGTTAATATGTAAAAATACTGTAATAGCTTTTAGTATATGTTGAACTTCAACATAAAGCATATGAAAATTCTTGTAAGTAGCTGAATCAATAATCACATTATTGAAAAGATACATAAGCTGTCAACCACTTCATTTTACTGGGATCAAGAGAAAGACCAAATAAGGAAGGCCAAGGAAGAACTGATGCATCTGAATAATGGTGTTGGCAAAGAATAACTGAAAGTACCACAAGCTGACAGAAAGATGAACAATCGTCTTGAAAGAAGCACAGCAAGAATATTGTATTAGGAAGATGGTGAGACCTTGTCTCATAGACTTTGATCAAATTATGAGGAGGATCAGCCCTTGAAGAACAACATTATTCTTAGACACGGTCAGCCAAAAAGGAGATCCTCAACTACATGGAAGGATGAAGTGGCTGTAAGAATGGACTCAAACATAGATATGATTGTGAAGATGTTTTATTCTATCATACACAGGGTCATTATGAATGCGAAACAACTTGATGTTCCCTGACAACAAAACAATATATAAAATTTAAAGGGCTGGGATGTCTGTTTGCTGCTTAAAGCTTTGTACTGGGGCTGAGCCCTGGTGGCATAGTGGTTGTGTGCGGGACTGCGACCCACTGGGTTGGTGGTTCAAATCCAGCAGCAGGGCTGAGCCCCGGTGGCGTAGTGGTTGTGCGCAGGACTGTGGTCCACTGGGATGGAGGTTCAATTCCAGCTTCACGGGAGCAAAGGCTGGGTCCCCTACTCCCACCACCAGAGGGCAGTGATGCCCCCCTCCCCCAAAAAAAGAAACCCCAAAAAACAAACAAACAAAAAAATCAAATCCAGCAGGAGCTCTCCAGGAACAAGGCTTGGCCTCCGACTCCCACCAGAGGGCAGTGATGCCCCTAAAAAAGCTTTGTACACTAATGCCCAGTTTTATTGTACGAATTTCTAGTTTTATTACACTACGTTTAATCTGAAGAGGAAAGCTTTTTCTGTGTGTGTGTGTGTGTGTGTGTGTGTGTGTACATACAGAATCCTGAAATAAGGATTGTGCAATTAATCCATTTATCAATATAAAACGATATAAAATAAGTACCTTTAAAGTCTTTACTTGGACCTAAAAGTAAGGTAATTTGGAAAAGCATAATTTAAAGTATTTAATTTGTCCTAGGAAACACCTTTCTCTTACCTCTCCTCCTCCATTACAGAGTCTTCTTTTCCAGGCATTTCTGATGTACTGTCATACATGAGTTTGTGAGTTTCAATGAAGTTTCTCTGTAAGGCAGACATCTGAGCCATGATCTTCTGGCGATGTAGCCTAGCAGCTTCTGCTTTCCTTTTTCGTTCTGCCTTTTCCTTATCATGAGTAATCTAGTAATTAAGGAAACACAAAAATTAAGCAAATCCATAATTAATATTTATATAGACTGTTCAGTCAGAATTTCTAAGAGTGAAATTGTGATAAAACGTGATTAGCCCACAAATCAGTCAAAATCAGCAATACATCACATCATACTTAATTTTATTTGATTATTTCAAAAATATAAAGAGCAACATATTTTAGATATCTTATAAACTGTCTTTAAAGTAACTGTAGGTACACCAAGAAGTAAAATCACATAACACTAAAATCTGAAATAATTTGCCAACTAATTGATCACTGATGGTTTCTCAATTAAAATCAATTGCTATCTAAAAGACACATAACAATACTCTATATGAACTTCAGTTGAAGTATGAATCTAAGAAAACTGAAAGTTGTGAAAAATTATAGGGAATGCTAAAGATCCATATATTAGGTGTTATAGCAAGCTGGTATTGGACTAGTATTGGAGCTGGTATTGGAAATAGATTGGTTTCGGCAATTTTAAATCAGGTAGTCAAAAGGTTTCCTAGTCCATGAATGATACATCAAGGGAAATGGTGTTGTATTCATCATCAAAACCAGCATCTCAGTATCTACCTTGAAGTACAAACTAATCGGTAAAAGGATATCTATCCTTATACAAGGAAATCCAGCCAATTCAATTAAATATACTTGCACTAAAGCTCATGATAAAGAAATTAAAAAGGGCTGAGCCCTGGTGGCGTAGTGGTTGTGCGCGGGACTGCGGCCCACTAGGTTGGAGGTTCAACTCCAGCAGCAAGGCTGGGCATCCTACTCCCACCACCAGAGGGCAGTGATGCCCCCCAAACCAAAAATACAAACAAAAAAAGGACTGGGTTGGGAGGGGAAAAATGATGAGCTGATAAAAGGGCTCAAGTGCAAAGCAAATGTTTAGAGAATGATCATGGCAGTGAATTTACAAATGTACTTGGCACACAATGGATGGATGTATGGATTGTAATAAGAGCTGTACGAGCCCTCAATGAAATGATTAAAAAAAAAGAAATCGTTGAATGGGAATTTACCTGTTATGAAAACCTTCACTAAAAACACAAGAGAATATTATTTTCAGAAAAAATAAAATAAAATATGGTCTTGGTGATAGAAGTGAAGCTGGAGATAACATGATAAAATTTTGCAAGACAAACAACTTCTTCATCACATATACCTTTTCTCAATAATACAAAAGGTGACTATGTATATGGACTTCTACAAATGGAATATATAGAATAAGACATCTGCGTGAAGAGACTGCAGAAGCTCATTATCAGAAGTGAAAACTAGCTCTTGTCTCAGCTGCCATTAAGGTGCTCAGTTCTTCCGAGGAAGCCAAGGCCGTGTTGGGGTAAGCCCTTCACTTCATCTGGCAACTAACACTGCCACCAGCAGCCGCCAGTCCGGCACTCCACCATGGCCTCCATCTCTGAGCTCACCTGCATCTACTCGGCCCTCATTCTGCACGAAGATGAGGAGACCATCACAGAGGACAAGATCAACGCCCTCATTAAGGCCACGAGCGTCAACGTGGAGCCCTTCTGGCCCGGTCTGTTCACCAAGGCCCTGGCCAATGTCAACATCAGGAGCCTCATCTTTAATGTAGGGGATGGTGGCCTTGCCCCAGCTGCTGGTGTTGCATCAGCCGGAGGACCTGCACCCTCCACAGCTACTGCTCCAGCTGAGGAGAAGGAAGTAGAAGCCAAGAAAGAAGAGTTTGAAGAGTCTGATGATGACATGGGCTTTGGTCTTTTTGCCTAAACCTTCTTTTGTAATGTGTTCAATAAAACAACTGAGGGCTGAGCCCCAGTGGCGTAGTGGTTGTTCGTGGAACTGCGGCCCACTGGGACGGAGGTTCGATTCCAGCAGTGGGGCTGGGCCTCCTACTCCCACCACCGGAGAGCAGTGATGCCCACCAAAAACAAAAAAAAAAAACAAACAAACAAAAAATAAAACAACTGAACTCTTAAAAAAAAAAAAAAGGAAGTGAAAACTAAGGGAGAAGCTGACTGATGAACAGACCATCAACTGCTCATAAGTCAATCCAGGAGGAAGGTGAATAAAATTCAAATAAGCCCACGAAAGCCAAAATATGGTCTGGAGGATATTCCAATTGAATTTTTAGAACATTTCACTGACTGCTAATGACAAAAGACCTGATAAGCTGTGGAATGTTATCAAGATCATACATGAAATGTATCCTTAAAAAGACAGGAAAGAAGAGGGACCAAACTTAAACCCGGTGATACAGGATGTGAATACAGCGTGACGGCGTGGAGCGGGGAACCAGTGCCCAAGCCCAATCCCAAGTACCTGCACAGCCGACTCCCTTTCCAGGGGAGTTTGCTTTGAAGATAAGCACTGAAGCTACAGGTTGGGGAATGAGACATGCCTGATCAGAAAACAAGAGCACAAATGAAGGGGGAGGAAGAGAGAATGGAGTGCACGTTGGCCCACCAAGCCTTGAGGATGATATTTCCACTCAGAACAGCCAATACACAGAGAGGATCATATGGCCAGCCCCACTATAAATCATGACATCCCTCGCTGATACAAGGCCCTATGGGGACAACAACGGAGAAACCAAATCTGGATTGTACCCTGTCTGACCCAACTACTCCATGGCAAAACACTAAGGGTGTGCAACAGAGCATGGAGTGCTCAAGGGAGTGCCAAAGATATACTTTGGGGCCAGGGTGTGGCACCTCATCGGACTCAACCAGGGGACACTCCTGGAGGTCAACAAACAGATCTTGAACTATTTACAGGTTTTTATTTTGTTATTATTTTTATTTTTTTGACATAGGGTGGTTTGTTGTTATCATCATTTCATTTTCTTTTCTTTTTTTTTGGGCATCACTGCCCTGGTGGTGGGAGTAGGAGGCATCATTTCATTTTCTTTGGTTGCTTCATCCTAGGATGTCTGTTTTTTTCTAGTACATATTGTTATCTCTGCAGGTCTATCTAAATTAGGTTGGATGAACAGTCTGGAGGAGAAAACATTGAGTCTGATGGTGCCTGGGGTGGGCGGTGGGGGGGGATTATGGGGGATGGGGAGGAAGGGGAAAGGAGGTGGTGTTGACCAACCCAAGGATAAGGGAACAACAAGTGATTCAAAATCAGTGACAAGGTGAGTGTGAGAGGCCTGATAGAGATTGAGCAAGAGTAATGCAATGGAGACAAAATACTGAAACCCCAAAGGAGGCTGTGGCAGTCATGTGCTTATGTTAATTTTATTGAAGTATAGGGTTGGAGTCTAGCCTGTTAATCTGGAAATAGCCATTGAGTAGCCAATGAGGTCTCTATGTGGGCATGGCTTTCACGTGAGACTCCAGGGAAATCTCACGATATTTCCCTGGTAAGATGAGAAGCTATCTTCCCCAGTTGTTGGGAGTTAGTTTGAGAGATGATTAACCATAGGCAACACAGAATGGCGGCAGCTGGGAGGCTGGAGTAGCTGGTGGAGAGACCACACGACTTAGCCCTGATGAAGACAGACCTCTGAAGCTGGA
>PVJH01032323.1:0-22782 GCA_004026705.1 Nesogale talazaci | reverse complement strand
AAAAAAAAAAGAGAAGAGGCTCAAACAAATACCTTTACACTAATGTTTATTCTAGTACTATGCAGAAAGGTGGAACCAATGTAAATTCCCATTAATGGATAAATAAACAAAGTGTAGTATGTACATATAATGGAATCCCATTTGACCAGTAAAATAAATAAAGTCTTTATTAATGCTAAAATTTGATGATGAAACTTGAAGATATCAAGCTGAGTGAAATAAATCAATCACAGAATGATAGATATTGTAAAATTTTATAAAATGACGAAAAATACAAACTCACTGCCTTTGAGCCAATGCTGACTCAGCAATACTATGACAGAGTAGAACTATCACTGTGAATTTCTGAGATTATAATTCTTCATAGTAGTAGAAAATCCCATCTTTCTCCAATTCATAAAATGATAGAGCCAAATGTATAGAGATTAGAGGTTCTAGTGATTTTCAGGGGTCACAAGGAAGAGGAAATGAGAATGTTGTGGAGAACTAATATTTGATCTATGATCAAGGAAAAATTACATTGGCTAAGGTTAGGGTTGCAAGGTAATTGCTATCAACAAATTATACACCTGTAAAAATTTGAATTGGCAGAAATTGCAAGATATAGTTAAAGCTACAATTAAAAAAATGAAAGAGAACTAGAGTGAGATGGTGGCCACAGCACCTATAGGAGGGACTCCCCGAAAACCAGGACAGCAGGGCCACAAAGAGGGATCTCCTACACTTCCAGAATGCAAGATTCTCAACATAAAGTAGACAGAAATGTATTAAAATAAAAGAATAGCAATACCTGATGATAAACTGCCCTTTGTCATCAGCCCACTGAGTATAGATCCCCCACACTCCCAACCTACTTTTACTGGTCCAGGAGCTAGCTAAGGTGACTGACTGAATGAACTGCAGGAACCTAGCTCTATGTGACCAGCCTGGGGTGAATGTAAGCACAACTAGGCATGGGTCTTGGCCTAAGTCGAGGAAGATCATGTCTGTTACCTTCTATGGTACATATACAATCTGGCATCAATTTGAGACTTCAGAATGAATGGGGTGGAGTCTAGCCTGTCAATCAGGTAGTAGCTTGATGACTTCAATTGGAGGTACTAAGGAGATAAATAGCTTGCTGGAGGGGAAACACCTGCTCACTCCCTGCGAGTCATCCCTGTGGAGAAGATACATGGAGAGAGGCTGATGGAGCCAGACCTCTGTTGCTGGAGAAGTTATGTGGAGAGCCCTGCAAGTGCTGAGATGCTTACAACACCACTGGTTCCACAAGACTTCCCCCACTGACCTGTGTTTTCCTGGATTCAGCGTCATTGCATGTGTTTTATGAGTCTGAAGAGGAATTTATAGACTTATTGAACATATGGATTAATAGACTTATGAACTAACTTGATCTAGACTGGACTGGAATGTTTGTTTTCTCAATAATCAACTGCTCTTATATATAAAACTCTTTCTTATATGCATGTGTGTCTCTATGAGCTTTTTCTCTAGCCCACCTGGACTAACACGCCTTCATATCCTCATAGTCCTGCCTCCTAAACATCAGGGATAGCACTGCCTATGGAGTCCTATGAAGGAAACTCTACAGGGAAGCCTAGAGAGGGCACAAATACCTGACTCTATGTAAGACAGAGGAGCCCCGGTCTCATTCCACAAAAGTAATTCCCCCTGCCCCCATCCCTGAGGTACAGCTCTGCAAGCACCCCCATCTTAAGGAATGATCGTTCACAGACTTTTTGTTGTTGTTTTTAACTTCTTTGGTTAGCAAATAAACACACACCTGACCTATTAGAATATTAAAAAAACAATACAAGTGGGGACTGAAACTGCAGTTGTACAAAGTATAGGAAAGAGTTTTGGAATGAGGCAAAAAGTCCCTGGTCCTAGATGTGGCTCCTGAATGACGTACTGGATAGACTAACTATTCACCAGCTGTCCCATGACACCAGCTCCCAAGTTGCTCAGATAAGCAATCTGCCCTTCAAGTGGGTTAAGGCTTCATTCCTTCCTCCTAGACTTGGTCACCTCCATCCTCCAAAAAGACCTCATCCTTCTGATCTCATCTACCAGACATATATTCCTTTAAGATAAGATAAATAATTCCTTTAAGATAATTCATTGAAATCATAAGAACACAGGACTCTCAGCCACACCAAAATCATTCCCCTAGCCTTAATCTCAACCCCACCTTGACATCCTAAAGACTACAGAGTAGTAAAACAACTTACTACCAGATACTGACCCCAACTGCTCAAATAACCTCTTCTCCACATAGTCCTGATTAACTCCCAGCACAAGACACCAGCGCTCTTTTGTTTGAATTGTTGCTGCTATTTTGACTAAGCAGCATAGCCTCAAAGAAATTCAAGAAATTAATCACATTCATTTTCACCATTTAAGTTAGACATATACAAAGACAACTTCTATAAATCAAAATCTTTACTTCCCATATTCTTTCCAGAAAAAAATGAGTAAACTACATGGTTATAGACAGCGTCTGCTAGCCAAAGGAAAAAAAATATCTTAAGGCAGCCTTCAGTCAAGCCTCCACTCTCCATCTTCATGATTTGTTTCTCTAGTACCCCAGTGGCCAGGCACCATAATGTGTTAAGCTAAGTTGACTTAAAAAAAACAATCCAGTAGCACTCATATATGTGTAATAAAGAGCTTTCTATCAAGAAGTAACTACATATTAATTACTAGACCTGTCCAACTCGAGCCAATAAATCTGAGAGTAGTCCATAATACTCACTACAAACTCAGAGTCTCATGAAAAGATGCAGAATGAAGGATGATCAGAACAGTGTGTGTAAAGTCGCATAGATCTGAGGTCATTGGAAACATAGCAGGACACCAGCAGCTCTTAAGGTGTCCAAAAAGCAGGAAGATGGAGAGGGGTAGGTTCCCTGAACCCTCTCTTATGAGAAGGCCATACCAACAAGGAAGAACACTCAGGCTGTGACCTGATTGACAAGTTGAATACTGCCACTACATTTTTATATATCTTCAAGTTGACATGAAATTATGTAACTACCACAAAGGTCTTGCACTACCTGACCTAAGAACTTACTACTTAGCCACAGTAGTCAAAGCAGACTGGAATAGGTACAATAAGATATAGTATAGACCAACGGATCAGAAGAGAAAACCCAGATATATCGTATACACTCATGTATAAACTGAGGTTTTCAGCATATTTTTTTATTCAGTTTTGTGATAAAATTAGGTGTCTCAACTGGTTTGAGTTATTTTATACTCAAGTATATACAGTAAATGCAACAGCACACAGACAACTAATGTTTGAAAAAGAACCTAGAAATATCCAAGAGGACAAAAACAACCTCTTTAACAAATAGTGTTAAACAAACTGGATTTCCATATGCCGAAGAATGAAACAAGACCTATATCTCTCCCCGTGTACAAAAGTGAGCTCAAGATGGATCAAAGACCTAAATTTGAAACCCCGGAGTTATCAGGATCATCAGTCAGAAAGTTGGACCAAATCTAAGGGCTTTATTGTAGGACATACATAGACTACCAAGTATAATGCAGAAGATAAGATAGATGACTGGGATATGCTGAAATTACATCATTTATGCACATCAAAAAACTGTATTAGGAAAGTAAAATCAGAGCCCAAACACTGGGGGGGGGGCTGTATTTACAAACTGTCTAACTGCTAAAAGTTCCAGAATACTACAAGAGCTGAATAAAAAAATAACAAATGTCTAAATTAAAAGTAGAGAAACGCAAATGAACAGACAGTTCTCCAAAAAAATAAAGTACAAATGGCTAACAAAAATGAAAAAATATTCTCACGGTCACTTGAAGATGCAAATTAAAACTACAATGAAATACCACCATACATCCATAATGCTAGCCCAATTCAAAAAAGCAGAAAATAACAAATGCTGGTGAATACGTAGAGAGATTGCAAGTCATATACACTGCAGGTAGACTTGTAAATACATATAACCACTATGGGGAACAATAAAGCCTAAACTTAAACTGGGAATTGAAATCCCATATGATCCAGGAGTATCACTATTAGGCCTAATTCCCAAAGAAATAAGAGGATGCATTCTCTCCCATTTTCATAGCAGCACAGTTCACGATAGCAAGAAACTGGAAGCAGCCCAAATACCCAACAATGGAAGAATGGGTAAAGAAACCATGGTACATACGCACAATAGAATACTATGAATCCCTAAAAGAACAGTGATGAAAGCATAACATGAAAGGACCTGGAAACCATTACACTGAGTGAAGTTGTGTTAGCCCAGGTAGACTAGAAAAACAAATTCATAGACATGCATATGGATATAGGGGAAAGGAATGGAACAAGAGGAATGGAACATTGAGAAAGCATCCCAACCCAATCTAGTTCAAAGTCATGAGTCCGATATTAGCCCATATGTCCGATACTAGTCTATAAAGTCTCCTTCTGACTCACGAAGTCACAGGTCAGTGAGTGCAGAGTCTTGGCACTGGCAGTCCCCTCATGGCTCCTCGCTTCCAGGGCTCAGGGTCTATCAGCAGTATCCATTGGTGAAAGAAACATCTCAGTGCTGGCAGGAATCTCTCTGTGGTTTTTTCGACTTCAGAGATCTGATTCCATTAGGATAAGCGGGGTGGCTTCTCCTCTGGCTCCTCCAGTTCCTTGGATGCTGCCATCTCCTCTTGTCAGTTGAGCAACTGAAACACTGGAAAAAAATGTTCTCTCATCTCCATGAGGGAACTGCTGCAAGACTTCCCAGAATTTTCAGGAGAAAGCTATGCCCACCAGACCTCATTGGCTGCTCAAAGGCTATCTCCGGATTATCAAGCTAAACTCCACCACTACATCTCTATCATGAAATTGACATAGGTACATGATTGCCACAGAAGTTAATCAATCACAAAAAGACAAGTATTGTATGAGCCTATTACTACAAGGAAAAACACCAGTTAAACAAATCTTAAAGACCAATTCCCAAACAAAGAGATAGAATATCTGCCTACCAGCCATGGACCATTCATCACACCCTTATGTGTACTTTATAAGAACCTCCTTGAAGGGACCAGACTTAAACCTGGTGACCCAGGATGTGAATGCAGCATGACAGCATGGAGTGGGGAACCATTGGAGGGGTCTGAGTACAATCCCAACTACAGGGACAGCCACCTCTCCAGTAGGGGAGTTTGCACTGAGGCTGCAGCTTGGGGAGTGAGAGATGCCTGACCAGAGCACATGAGAACAAATGAAGAGGGAGGAAGAGAGAATGGAGTGCATCCAGGTCCACCAAGCCTTCAGGATGATATTTCCACTCAGAACAGCTGATACACAAAGAGGATCATATGGCCAGCCCTACTATGAAATACAGCACCATCGCTGACCCAAGGCCTTTTGGGGTCAACAATGGAGAAACAGGGTCAGGATTCTACCCTGTCTGACGCAACCACATTAGGGCAAAACACTAAGGGTGCACAACAGAGCACAGAGCTCCAGATGGAGTGACGGGGATAAACTTTGGGCCAGGGAGCAGCACGCCATCTGACTCAACCAGGGGACACTCCTGGAGGTCAATGAACACACCTTGAATTATTTACAGGTCTTTATATTGTTATTATTTTATTTTTTATATATATGTATAGGACATTGGAGTTTTTTGTTATCATTATTTTATTTTCTTTGGTTGTTTCAATTTAAGATGCCTTTTTTTGTACATATTGTTACCTCTGCATGTCTATCTAAATAAGATATGCTGGATGAACAGTCTGCAGGCGAAAATGATAGGACTGCTGGCTCTGGGGTGGAGGTCATGGAAGAAGAGGAGGAGGGGGAAAGGAGACGGTGTTGACCAGCCCAGGGATAAGGGTATATCAATTGATCCAAAATCAGAGACAAAGGTGGGTGAGAGAAATCCGATAGATATTGATCAAGAGTAATGTAACAGAAAGAAAATACTGAAACCCAAATGGAGGCTGAGCATGATAGTGGGACAAGAGAAAAGTAAAAGGAAATAGAGGAAATAAGGGGGTGGTAAAGGGCCTTTATAGGGTTTTAAATACAGGCATGTACATAGGTGCATATATTTATATGTTACGATGGGGAAATAGATCAACCAGCATATACTTATAGGATTAGTAGTAGGACAGCAGATGGACATTGGACCTCCACTCAAGTACTTCCTCAGTGCAAGACCACTTTGTTCTATTAAATTGGCATTCGATTATGCTCACCTTCCCAACACGATCACTGAAGACAACGGTGTGCATAAGCAAAAAGGTGATGAAGAAAGCTGATGGTGCCCGGCTATCAAAAGATGTGGCGTCTGGGGTCTTAAAGGCTTGAGTAACCAAGCGGCCATCCAGTTCAGAAGTAACAAAGTCCACATGGATGAAACACACCAGCTTGTGGGACCATGAGGTGTCAAAGGGATCAGTTATCAGGCTTCAAGGACTAAAAATCAGAAAATTGCATGCTCACTTTCCTGATATGATAGCTGATGACAAATGTGTGCATAAGCAAATGTGGAGAAGAAAGCTGATCAAAAGATAGAACATCTGGGGTCTTAAAGGCTTGAGTAAACAAGTGGCCTTCCAGCTCAGATGCAACAAAGTCCATATAAAAGAAGCACACCAGCCTGTGTGGCCACGAGGTGCTCAATGGATCCGTTGTCAGGCATCAAAGAACTAAAATTATATCATTATAAATGGAGGGGAGTACAGATTGGTGACCCAAAGCCCATTAATACGTGAAGCAACATCCTCTTACAGAGGGGTTGCAGGGAGGAGATGAGCCAGTTAAGGTACAGTGTAGTAACAACGAAATATGCATCTTTCCTCTAGTTCTCAAATGCTTCCTCACACCCACTATCATGCTTCTGGTTCTACCAGACAAGTCCAGCTAAAACAGGGGATATACACTGGAGTCGGAAACATGGGGAATTTAGGATAGATGTTCCCTCAGGACTAGTGATGGGAGTGGTGATACTAAGAAGGTGGAGGGATGGTGGAGTGGAAAGAGGGAACCAATTTCAGGGATCTACATATAACTTCCTCTCTGGGGCATGGCCAAAAGGGAAGAAAGCAAAGGGACACATTGGACAGTGTACGATAGGTAAAAGCAATAATAACTTGCAAATTTTTAAAGGTTCATGGGGGGAGGGAAATATGGGGAGCTGGAACTGGGGGCCTAAGTGGAGAGAGGATGTTTTGAGAGTGATGATGGCAGCAAGTGTGCAAATGAGACCTGCATACAATTGATGTGTGTCTGGATCATGAGGGGAGATGTATGAGTATCCAATAAAATGATTCATTAAAAAGGGGGCGTGGGAGGGGAAAGAGGAGGTTATACCAAGGGCTCAAGTGGAAAATGGTTGGAAATGAATGTGGCCACCTGTGTGCAAATGTGATTGATACAGATGATGTATGGAATGTTATAAACTGTACAAGCTCCCAATAAAAATATTTTTAATAAAAGAAAAGAAAAGTAGATGGGAATCATTACAGCCATATCTGAGCTCACCAGGCTTATATTCTTCAGGCAATCCAAGAGTCTTTCTTCCCTAACCATGAAATCTTAATACCTGTCTTATATCGCAGAGAAAATTATGCTGTGCTAGATCAGTCATAAACATTTAATAAAGGCTTATTGAATATTCTGTTACTTAAATAAAGCATTTGTTTTGTCCAATAATTCTTTCCAAATGTATTTTTTGGGGAGAAGGGGGGTGTCACTCATTGCAGCAGCACAGAAATGCACCAGCACAGAGCATATGATCATTTTGCCCAAGTTAATAATTTAGCATTCCTCTCTCAGTTGCCTGAATTTAATGAAATAGCGTGGTCACAGGTGAGTGGACCACACAGCTCTTGATCAAATAGCTTTTTCGTTCTGCTTCCCTGCTAACCAGGGAGCATTTGGGAAGTTGAAGGATGTTCTTTTATCTCTGCTATCTTTTAACTTTTGCTTTGATGTGCCTCAGATGACCTATACTGAGCATTCTGTATTACATGCATGTACTACCAGCTAGGAATTCAACAGAGAAAGAGACCCAGAAAAAGAGGAAGACATTTTACTATTTTTTCAAGGTACTAATCCCCACACTTTGTTTTTTATGCCCCAATTCTAAAAACTCCCACTTAATGTATACAATAAAACATTTCTGTACTTATTTTAAAATTCTCCTAGAGTTGAATGCTTACAATTGGAAAATAAATATATAAAAGCTCTTCTTCAGAAATTGTTCTTTGGTGTAGCAGTGCCCTCTATAGTTAATGCTATAAAGCTGATAAAACTTTTCCAATATATGTCTCTAATTTACAGGCATCACACAAGGTCAACAATGCAAGCTGAGTTAATGTAGCCAATGGAATCACAATTAGAATCACTCAAACTGCATAAGCATCTTTTCTTCAAGCTCTATTTAGATTCATTGAACAGCACCTTGGAAACTTTCAGGGAAATCTGCAAGGCTAATGTTTGTTTTTCCAAATGAAAGCTAGTTTTGGCATCACCCTTTCTAATTGGCAGGAATAAATTTGGTTTAGTAAAGAAAATTCTCTGGAGACTTTACCCATTGCCTTCTGAGGATTCAATGCCCCTTCATCTAACTCAGCCTGCAAAGCTTTGCTAGAGATGAGTTCTAAAGGGGCTATTACACCTATTTCCAAGAAATATTTACTTAAATGCTTTTTTCCTTTTTTGGCAAGGCTTCATTTGCTGTTAAGAGACTGCTACTCAAGTGTATTTAAAATGTGTTACACTGAGATAAAAGAAAAACAAACAGACCCTTCTAAATTACTATAAAAGAGCTATGGTAGAGAGAAATTTCAAAGCAATTTCAAATTTTCAATGCAATTTAATATAAATAGTAACCATAGTTGTGTGAGGAGTTGCAAAATGCAAGGGCCCATTTTCTCTGATTTTTCTATTACTTCTGTGTCCAGAAAAAAATCAGACCTTATGGTAAAGCACTCAGTGTCAGCAGAGGCGCACCTGACAACATAGACATCTGTGACCCACCATCACAAAGCCCACTCTAGTAAAAATCAAGGTTCCTACATAATAGCAGCAGCATCATTCTTATTATTTTGACCATAATATTTAAAGATGGTTTAATGTATCTAGAAGTGTTTCTTGCATGTTTTTTAGACATAGAATAATACAAATATTTGACTAACTGACCTTAGATATGAACTCCACATGAACATGTCAATTTAGTAAAAATTCAATTTAGGGATAGATTAAGGAGAGGAATTGCTCACAGTCCAGGCATTGCCTGTATAAAATGTAGCATTCACACAATGCCCAAGCCACATAACATCCTATTTCACAGAGCATACCAAGGACACTAAGTAATGCACGGCTGAACTTGATACTGAGTCTGCAAAATGTTTAATATTAGCAACTTATATCTCTTTTTCCTTTAATATATTATAGTTGCACTAACATTATAACCTTGTGCTTTGTGAGTCATTTAAGTTTTTAATATAATATTAAAATATTTAATCATGTGGGTCACATTGTGTACTGTCAATATCTGAACAGCACAAAAGAACTATTTCCATGATTCTGGAAGGTTCTATTGGGTAGTGTAATTGTGTAGCTTACAAATCATTTCACATATAGTACAGCATGAGTCATTTCAATGTCTCTCTTTATTATTGCCTTTAGCAGTAATAACTATTTTTATCAATAATCCTAATTAGAAGTCTTAACAACCTCTCATCTGTGAAAGAACCCCCTCAACACCATGGTGAGATCATCGCCTTGATTACCTGCTGTTGTCTATTGTGCCACACAGGGCACCGGACCTCTCCATGCTCCCAACCACAGGCAAGCATGGTTGTCCCATGTTTCTCATAAAATCAGAGTGATTATGTAGTATTGCCCCAGCATCTTTACACAGTTCAAAAAATTAGATTGGTCAAACCCTTGTCCCTTCAACTCCACAACCTTCAGCATATTTTTTCTTTGAGAAGTCAGAAAGTAAATCTTTTCATAGTGGGCAACAATGGGCTTGGGATTGGAGAAGCCATGCAGCCTCATTACAGTCACATTAATTCAATTAAAGTCATAATTAACTCAATTCCTTCCATCGTAGCATGAAAGCCATCACAAAACATGAAGAAAACAAATGAATAGAACTGTGTTCCAAGATATTTTTTTCACTTATGGACAATGTAAATTCAACTTCAAATTGTTTTTGTTACAAAATATTCTTTTAAAAATGCTTTTCAACCATTTAAAAATGTAAATAGCAGTAACACAAAACTAAATTGAAGTGCACAGTTTCATGAACATAATTAAAGTCAGAAGAAAATATTCAAGTCAAAAGAACCAATGGGTAACAAAAATGAGAAATAAAAACATGATCTTGGTGATAAAAAAAGAATCTAGGGGGCTGAGCCCCGGTGGCGTAGTGGTTGTGCGCGGAACTGTGGCCCACTGGGATGGAGGTTCAATTCCAGCTCACAGGAGCAAAGGCTGGGCCTCCTACTCCCACCACCTGAGGGCAGTGATGCCTAAAAAATAAATAAATAAAAGTTTAAAAATTAAAAAAAGAAGCTAGGGATCATGTTTATAATTTTTACAAGACCAACAACTGGTTTATTGTAAATGCCTATATATAATATATTATATTATACATTATATTATATAATATATAATGCCTATATATAAATATATATATATATTCCTCACCAGATGGAATATTCAGGGATCCAATTGACTTCTTCTATGGAAAAAGACTATGGAGAAGTTCAGTATCATCAGCCAAAACAAGACCAAAAGATCAGTATGGAACAGACCCTAAATAGATCATATTCAAATACTGACTGAAATTGAAGAAAATTAAAACAAGTCAATGAGAGGTAAAATACTACCTTATATACAAGATAGATTTGATTCATTGAACACTAATGACCAAAGACCAGATGAGTTATGAATGACATTAAGAACGTCATATGAAGAGAGATCATTTTTTAAAAAGATAAGAAAGAATAATTTTTAAATTATCAAGGGTTCATGAGGGAGGGAACTTTGGGGAGGGAAGGAAATGAGCTGACACTAAGAACTCAAGTAGACAGGAAATGTTTTGAAAATGATGATGGCAACAAATGTACAAATGTGCTTGACACAAAGGATGATGAATGGATGGATCGTGATAAGAGCCTTAAGAGATGAATAAGAAACGTGCAAATATGCTTGATATAAATGATGTATTGAGTGTTATAAGAGCTGTAAGAGCCCCAATAAAATCATTGGGAAAAAAAGATACCAGAGATAAAGAAACCACAGAAGAGTGGGTAGATATTTCAGACAAGAGCATGAAAGGAAAGACAATGCAAAAAACTTAGGGTTTAGCCTTAATGGTGAGTAGGAAGATAATTACCAGAGGAGCAACTTCAGTAGATAGACATGAAGAAAGTAGCTGTCTTGTATGTCTTTTGACATAACTGAGACTGTCAAAAGAACTGCTAAAATTTAAGGAAGAGCAGGGATTATTTTCAAGGTTTCTTTTAAGAAAATTAGTTCAGCCATAGTGTAAAAAATTAGAGAAACTTTAGAAATTTTTAGAGGCCAGAAAGAAATAACAAGTCCATAAAGAGCAGGTGAGTGAAAATATAATCTCAGGAGTGACCAGATATGTAGGAGATCTGAGAGAGAGAATTCAGAGATGACTGCCAGTTTTCTAGCTTGTGCAACAAAGTGGTGCCCTTAACAACCAAGGTACATTATGTAGAAGAAGAGTCAGATAAAGAGACCATTGATGGGATGGACTTTTGAATAGGGACTGTCTGACAAACAGAAACTGGAGTACAGAGTCTGAAGAGAAAATAAGGTTGGACTCTTAAATTCCACATTAAGGGAGTATCTGAAAGCATGGGTATTGATAGAATTGATAAGAGAGAGAAAGTGGGTTGTGAGGAAGCAAAACTCCAAAGAAAAAAACTTAGAACACCAGCACTTATCAGTGGTCACGGGGTCTTGAAGAAAAGGAAGAAATGCTCAAAGGGAAAGTCAGTGAAGGGAGAGAATTAAGGAGATTTGGGGTAATGGTATCAACACCAGAAAATGGGTACGAAAAGTGTTTGGGGGGATTGATGATTTAAGAACACCAGAGACATTTCAGTAGATAGGAGGAATAAGCAGACATAGATTCCATTCCACTCTGACCACCTGTCTGCATTGTACACACAGACTACCTTAAAGCCTTCCTCCAGCTCCCAATTTTTCACCCAGTATTGGGATGAGAATTCCACACATGAGTACCAGTCGCTTCATGGATGTCACATTCATTTTTCCTGATGGAGCAATACATACAAGGCACAGCACACAATGTTGGCAATGGTAGGAGTCATTTAAATACTCACAGACACACTAGATACAGGCAACTTCCAGATTACAATTCCCTCCTAATGCTTTATTTAAGTGAAATGCGTATTTCAATCAGAACTATTAGGTACAGTGCAATCTAATGTCAGTTAGCCAAATGTTTATGATAGCAAATAGTATATATTCCTGTGCTTAAAAAAATCAAAGAAGTACTTCTAGACACATTAAAACATCTTTAACAATACAGTCATAAGTGTTTTGAGGTGTGTTGCAAAATAGCACCCATATTTATTATATAAGGTTATATGTATCTCAAAATTTTAACATAACAGGTTTTTAAAGGATTTGTTTGTTACCTCAGGTTGAACAGTAAATGGGATATTAATAACCGAGGACTGCCTATTGTTTACAAGGCAAGTTTATAGGACAAGTTCCATCCTGAGTGAACCTCTCTGGTTCAGAAACTTTTTGGAAAGGATGGGAAACTTCCACAAGTGCTCCCCTCTCTTTTCAGCACTGATGAGGTTCTCTGAGGATCTGCTGCCCACTGGTCTTTTATTACAAGAGTTGTGTACTCATGTTTCACTTCAGAGAGTGCAAATCAAGTTCTCTTACCCGATCACTCAAAGAGGGAGTAATTCATCAGATGGGGGAAGCAGGTCAGAATGCTAGCCCGGAATTGCACCTCTTTAACCCTGCTGCTTATTTCAACCTACCATTGGGCTTCAGAGGACAAGGTACAATGAACAGTGTGTTTTGAAAACCAAAATGCCAGCAGTAGAGAAGGAATTAGAAGCAATTGTAGCATTGGGGTTATCAATAGGCCTGTCTACTTTCAGTGATTTGGGGCAGGTTAATCTCTAAATCTTCTTTGCCTTCAGTATAAAACAGGGACATTAGCTCTCATTCTTCAAATGGTTCTGTAAGGACTTCATAAGAAAAACATGCATGCTAATGCAAGCTGTTTGGAGAACCTAATACCTTCTCTGAGAAGTGACCAGATAGCCTGTGGGAAAGCCTTTTTGGCACTGAGTGGAGAATCCTGACATGCCAGGCCCAGAAGAGGAATTCACAACATGTATAAAAATTGAACTATGTTCCATTGGTTTTCTGTGGCTGAATTTTCAAAGTAGATCTTTGGGCCTCTCTGTACAAATTTAATGGGTGAATGGATGCATGAGTTAAAAAATACATGAGCCTCTTATGACCCTGACAACCAAAGACTAAGAAGTATAGTGGCTATCAGCTCCCAAAGGGGATCGTCAGGTTACGTACAGCCGGGAGGACAGAAAAACAAGGCAACTTACCCTTGCAAGCCAGAGACAGCTTTGCTTTCCCCATTAAACATGCCATTTCATTATTTTCTACAAACACCTTTCACCTGTAGGTACTGGATTGTTTTCCTCCCATAATTTCTTCTCTCTGGAAGAACTACACAATTCCCTCTAGTTAATATCACTGCCTCCAGAGTGCTGGTCATTAGCTTCCCCCACGTTTCTATTAAATGCTCAGCCGTAATCTAAATGCTTGCAAACAGAGCCTGCACCCTTGGCCCATTCCAAATTCTATAAGGCCAGTCTTTTAAATCTCACAGCTGTGTTCATAAATGGCATTTGGCCCATTGAGCCAAGCTTATAAAGAGGACAGCGGGAGCCAGGTTCTCCCAGCTCAGGTCAAAAACGGTGTCTTTTGAATGCCAGAAATGAAGTTTCCCCACCCTGCTCGTCTGGGAACAATTCTCTGATGCTTCCTCACCAGGTCATTTCCCTTCACTTCTCCCAACCTTGCCTTCCGGACCAAAGCCTATCTCCCGGTGTGACTGACAAGTTATGGGAAACGATATTGCCCAATAAGCTTTGTCAAAAACTCAACAAAAGCAGCCATTATGGGGGCCATAAATGCAGTCTCAATGTCATGAACCACAATCTGGGTCTGTGCCAATGGCACGCAGTATCACTCCACAAAGAAAGAGATTGCATAGGACACATTCCTGGCAACCTCAAAAAGAGAATGCCCAGGGCTTTTCTACTCTGCAAAATGGCTCCAAGTTCCTCCAACACTACACACAGAAAACACCCACAACAACATTAACAAAAAAAAAAAAACAGGAAAAACAACATGCATGGTCAGAGGAAGCCTGGATTTAGTGTTGTGAACAGCACAAACAGAAACTCTCACTTGGAAGGGATATGGAGATATAAAGCTCAACGGAGGTGGTAAAAATACTCCCTCCCTGTGACACATTGGTGACGAGGAGTCTGCGGGAGCTGATCCAGCTGCAGCCCTGGAGCTGGAGAAGCCATGTGGAGACCCACGCCAGTGTGGACATGCTTCTGCCACCACTGGATCCACAAGACTCAGTGCTTACCTGCTATTGTATATAAAGCTTTTTCTTATACACAGGCATGTCCATGAATTTGTTTCTCTGGTCAACCCAGAATAGCACAGTGATAGACAAAGATGGCAAAGTGGGAGGATGAACAAACAGAAGTCTATGAGACTGCTATACATATTGGACAAGTCCATGATGAGAAAATTCAAAAGGCAGTACCCTGTACAATAGCCAAGCATAAACTGAAATATCTAGGGATGCACCAAACCAAAAAATGAAAAAATATTATACAAGGAGAACTACAGAGGACGTTGGCAAGAAACCAAGAGTGACCTCCATAAATGGAAGGATATCACATGCTGTCGATCAGAAGACTTAATATAGTAAAGATGCCAGTCCTGCCCAAGGCACTTTGCAAGTTTAATACCCTCATAATATAGATACTAACATCCTTCTTCAAGGAATTGGGAAAAACTGACTTCAAACTTTAAATGGAGAGGGAAAAAGCCCAGAATTAGCAAAGAACTCAGGAAGAAAGACAAAGATGGAGGGCTTGCTTTAACTGACTTTAGCATTGACTATACAGCCACAGTGGTTAAAGCAGTGTGGTATTGATATAATGACAGATATTCAGACCAGTGGAAAAGAACTGAAAACCCAAAAATGAAGTCATCAGCATACAGACAGTTGATATTTGATAAGGGGCCAAGAAATATCAAATGGGAAGTGGAAGTCATCTTCAAAAAGTGGTACTGGAAAAAAATGGATATTTACCTGCAGAAAGATGAAGCAAGATCCTTACTTCATTCCATGCACAAGGATAAATTCAAGGTAGATCACAGACCTTAAGGTAAAACTCCAAACTATTAAGATCAACGATGAGGGAATTGGGATAGATCTGCAAATTTTTCTGCAGGTAATACCTAAGCTACTGGAAATGGAGAAAGTCACAAACATAGAGGAAGCACAAATTACCAAATGTGAAATACTGAAGAGAAAAAACCTGTGTCCATCAAAAGACTTGATCAAGAGAGTAATACAAGAGCTCACAGACTGGAAAAATCGTTTTAGCAATGACACATCAGGCAAAGGCCTTATTACTAAAATCTACAGTACTCTGCTAGCCTACAATAAGAAGTAAAAACAAAAGCAACTCAGTGAGGAGCTGGGCAAAAGACCCGAGCAGAAGTTCCACAAGGGTGGAAGTCCAAATGGCCAATAATCAAATGAGAAAGTGTTTCTGGTCATCAGTCATAGGCAAATGCAAACTAAAGAAACGGAGATACCACCTAACACCCTCAAAGATAGCCCAATTCAAGAAATATATGTACCAACAAATGTTGGCCGGGATGTAGTGAGATAGAAAGTCTCATCCACTGCTGGTGGTCCTGTCGGTATGTGCAGTCATTATGGAAAAAAAATGACGATATCTAAAACAAATGGAAATTGAGCTACCGTATGACCCAGCAATAACTCTACTGGGCATATACCCCGAAGAAGAAAGAAATCATCTATGACCGTACATCTGTGCTCCACTGTTCATCACAGCACAGTTTATAAACGCAAAGACTTGGAAACAGCCTAAATTTCCATTAACCCTGAATGCCTTAAAAAACTCTGGTATATACACATAATAGAACACTATTCATTCCCAAAAACAGTGTGAACACATAACACTTATCAATGCTTGGGAAGACTTGAAGGAAAGCATACTAAGCGAATAAGTCCAGCACAAAAGAGCAAGTAAAATATGAGTCCCCTGAAGTATGTTTCAAAAGCACAAGGGCATGGGAGAAAAGCTCCCAAGTGCATAAATCCCCAGGGTGAGTTCCAGGCACCCTGGCAGGGATCAGACCCACCTCAGAGATGCATATGGCAGTCAACTAAAAAGAAGGATGTGGATAGGGAGAAACAGGGCACTCACCTCCACAGGGTGAGGATACTGTTCATGTCTCCATAGGAAAGCTAGAGAGGAACCAGACCGCAACCTTCAGTGGGGGGGAGGGGGGGTGTCAAACCTCGGGGACAACAGACCCGCATGACACAGCAAACTAACAGAAAGGTCTGCGAGGCCAGCCCCAGTGCCAGTCGACCCCATCCCTAGAAGAATGTCCTACAGAGAATGCACTGAAGATACAGTTGGGGAGAGTGGTGGGTCTGCCTGGACCCTAATGGAGCAAACTAAGAGGAGATAGGCAGAGAGAGAGAGAGAAAGAGAGAAAGAAATCTGAAACCTGGCCCACCAGGTTTAGGACAGCATGCCTTCTCAGAGCAGTCAATGCACAGAAAGACCTGGGAGGCTGGCCCCACCATGAAACATGATGCCCCCTCACTAACCCAAAGGAATACAGGGGACATCACTGGAGACGCAAAGCAGGAATTGTTCCTGGTTTGCCCACCACCACCCACCATGCACACACACCAGAGGAAAATATTAAGAGAGCACAGAAGAATAACAAGGGGAGCAAAATAATGAAGTACCCCAAGGAATCCTGAAAATAGACCTTGAATTGATGGACAGGGCATGGCATTTCACCAGACTAGAATGGAAAGCATTCAGCAGGGTCAGCAGACAGACGAACTGTTTATAGGACTAAACTTTTTTTTTATGTGTTCTGTTTTTGTTGCTGTTACATTTTACCATCTTTTCTTTTTCCTTTTTCTCATGTCTATCTATTTAGGGTAGGTAGCAAACAATGGGGTTGACAGCTCTAGGTGGACATGGGAGGGGAAGGGGTGGGAAAAAAGCAAGGAGCAAGCAAACAAGCCCAGGGGAAGGGGAACAATAAGAGATCTAAAATTGATGGCGAGGAGGGTGTAGGAGGTCTGGTAGGACTTGATCAAGGGAAATATAATCAATAGGGATTACTGAAACCCAAATGGAGACTCAACATGATAGTGGAACAAGAGGAAAGTAAAAGGAAAGAAAGAAAAGAACTAGGAGACAAAGGGCATTTATAGAGGTCTAAATACAGTTATGTACATATGTAAATATATTTACATATAATTGTGGGGAAATAGATCTATGTGCATATATATATATATATATATATAGTATTAAGGTAGGGGGTGGACATTGGGCCTCCACTCAAGTATTCTCTTAATAAAAGAATATTTTGTTTCTACTAAACTGGCATTCCATGATGCTCACCTTCTTGAAATGATTACTAAAAACAAAGCAGGTGCATAAGCAAATGTGGTGAAGAAAGTTGATGGAGCGCAGCTATCAGAATATATAGCATCTGGGGACTTAAGGGCTTGTAGATAAACAAGTGGCCATCTAGCTGAGAAGCAACAAAGCCCATAAGGAAGAAGCACACCAGCCTTTGTGATCACAAAATATCAATAGGCTCAGGTGTCAGGTTTCAAAGACCCAGAACAAAAAGTCATGTCATTGTGAATGAGGAGGAGCACAGTGGAGAGACCCAAAGCCCATCTGTAGGCAGCTGGGTATCCCCTCTCAGAAGGATTGTGGGGAGGAGATGATCCACTCAGGGTGCAGAATAGCACTGATGAAGCACAACTTTCCTCTAGTTCTTTAATGCTTCCTTCCCACCCCCACTACCAAGACCACAATTCTACCTTACAAATCTGACTAGACCAGATCATATACACAGGTAAAGATCAGACCTGGAAACACAGGGAATCCAGGACAGATAAACCCCTCAGGACCAGTACAGAGAGTAGCCAGATCAGGAGGGAAAGGGAAAAGTGGGGGAGGTAGGGGATCCGATCACAACGATCTACATATAACTCACTCCCAGGGGGATGGACAACAGAAAAGTGGGTGAAGGGAGGCATCAGTCAGTGTAACACATGAAAAGTAATAATAATTTATAAATTATCAAGGGTTCATGAGGGAGAGAGGATATGGGAGGGAGGGGGAAATGTGGAGCTGATACGAATGGCTCAAGTAGAAAGAAAATGTTTTGAGAATGATGATGGCAACAAATGTACAAATGTGCTTGACACAATATATAGATATATGGATTGTGATAAAAATTGTATGAGCCCCAATAAAATGATTTTTAGTGAAATAAAATGAACCAAGAAACCATATAATCTTTAAAAAAAAAAGGCCCCCATAAAATAATTTATTTGGAATAATCTTTTTAATTCAAAAAGAGACTGCAGAACCCCTAAGTGTGCATCTAAGAGCAGACTCCAGAGGACAACTCTTACACACAGACAAGCCCAAAACCTGCAAGCACTCCTGGTAAGAAATGCGTGAGAAAGAAATGCATGTACATGACCAGAGAGGGCAATTAAACAAAACTTCCAGATCAGCAGTGCCAGGATTGCCAAGGAAGGTCTAGTAACTGGATGACGTTTTACCACTCTGACCAGAACACTGTATGTTTCCACCAGTAGCGGTGAAGCTACCCTCCTGTCACTTAGAAACTCGAGGAAGAGACCCCTAGAGATCAATGGATTCTAATATTCCTGATTTCATATCCCTATCAAAAAAGATTCATTTTATACTACCAAATATGATGGAAACACACATTGAAGACAACGTAGTGAAAGAGACCTGCTAAAAATAAGGCACATTTGCATCAAGACTTTTTCAGAAGAATAAACATTTTGAGTCCAAAGAAGGGAAAAACCTTCAGTAATGACACAATGGACAAAAGACCAGTCTAAAATCTATAGAACACTGCAACATCTCCAAAAGCAAAAGATAAATGATCCAATCAAAGAGTGGGCAAAAGACATGAACAAGTTCATAAAAAACAACAACAACAAAGGATAATCAAATGGCTAGCACACACATGTAAAAACGGCTCAAAAGCATTAACCATCCAGGAGATGCAAATCAAAGCAACCCTGACCCTCCAGGCCACACCAAGCCTTGCGGGCAGCATAACCAGATGGAGCAGCACATGAACAGAGTAGGCTCACCCCAACCAGAGCCAAACTGACTCCCTGCCTAGAAGTATGTGCTACCGAGGACAACCCTAAACCTACAGGTGGGAGAGAGGGACCAGCCTACCACACGGAAGCAAACCAAGAAGGAAAAAATACAGGTAGTTTCTACACCCCTTATCAGCACACCAAGCCCTAAGGATGACATCCCTGCACGGAGCTGCTAAGGTACAGAGAGAACTGTAGGGCCAACAACAGTTCACAACATAATGGCCTCTTGCTGGAGCATACCAGGACAAAGGCAATCCTGGGGACACATGGCAGGGAATGAGTCAGTCTGAATCCCCACAGAAGGGCAAACCAACAAGGGAACATAACAGATCAGCAAAGAAAGCAAAGGAAAGCCACCAAGCCCCAGAGGAGCCCCCAAAATATACTCCAGGCTAGGAGGGGCAGTCCCAGTAACTCCTCCCCCTGGACCAATGGGGAGATAGTCATAAAGGTCAGTGGACAAACCTGGAATTATTTATGCTTTTTCAGGGTGTTTTACTAGCTATTTTTATTTTTTCTTTATAGATATATTTTTTTCTATTTCTTTTTTCTCTTTTTATTCAATTTTGTGTTTTCTTTTTGTATTGTCTGTTACTGTTGGTTTGCCTACCTATATGATAGTCATGGGAAGCAAGCCTGAGAGAAAAGCAACAGACTGAGGTTCCAGAGTGTCTTAGGGGGGGAGCAGCGAGCAAACAACAGCATAAGGGAATTTCAGTAAACAATGAGGACATAGAAATCCTGAGGGCGTTAGAGCAATATCAATCTAGCTGAAAGTAATTACTAAGAGACAGAAGAAGGGCGAGCATGATGAACGGGGGGTGGGGAGGAGGTAGGTAAAAGGAGACAGAGAAGCAGCAAATATGTTAATAGAGATATAAACATTGGTGTGTGCTTAGGTTAATATATTAATTCATTAAAAATAGAGGTAATGGCATAGGTATATGTATTTATATGGAGATACATTGAGAAAGTAGATGGATTTTGGGCCTCTACTCACACCCTACATCAACACAAGAATCCTTTGTTTTAACAATCTGGTACTACCTGATGTTCACCCTCTGGGCACAATTGCTGAAGACACAAAGGGTACACAAACAAATGTGGTGAATAATGCTGATGGTGCCCAGCTATCAAAAGATATAGCATCTGGTGCCTTAAAGACTTAAAGTTAAACAAGCAGCCATCTAGCAGGGAAAAAACAAGCTCACCTGGAAGAAACACACCAGCCTGTGAGATCATGACATGTCAACAGGATCAGGTAAGAGGCATCAGAAGACCAAAAACATATTGTTGAGAATGAGTGGGGTCAGAGCAGAAACCCCAAACCCATCTGTGTAGGTGATGGGACACCCCTTCACGGAAGGGTCACAAAAAAGTGATGAATCTAACAGGATGAAGGATAACACCAATGAAATACACAATATTCCTCTGTCCTTGAGGCTTCATCACCTCCACTACCGTAACTGTAAGCCTGCCTGTCACTGTGGTCTAGGTCAGAGTATATACACAGGTACAGATAAGAGCTCATAACACATGGAATCTACGTCAGATAAACCCCTCAAGAGTAGAAATGGGAGTAGCGATACCAGGAAAGTAGGGCAAAGGTGGGGCAAGGATAGGGAAAGAAACCACGGGATAAGGAAGACAACAGTCATTGGAAAATATGAAAAAAATAATTTATCAAGGGTCACAACAGTGGGAGGGAGGGTAAAAAGAGTAGCTGATACCAAGGGCTCAAATAGAATATAAATGCTTAGAAAATGATAGTAACATACATACAAATATGCTTGATACAACTGATGTACGTATTGTTATAAGATCTGTAAGCGTCCCCAAGAAAATTACCTTAAAAATAGGGGAAAAGACAAAAGATAACACATCAAGAATGAAAACCCAATTCAAAAACCTAGAAAATAACAAATGCTAGAGAGGGTGCCCAGAAATTGGAAATGCATGCACTGCATTTCCAGGACTTATAAACATTTACAACCACGTGCAAAGTGATTTGACGCTATTTCAAACAACTGGGAGTGGAAATCGCATTCACTCCAGCAATACTTCTGTTCAGCATATATCCTAAAGAAGTAAGAGGCATAACATGAATAGACATATGTGCTCCCATGTTCATTGCAGTGCTATTCACAATAGCAGGAAGTTGGAAACAGCCTGTGCTCATCTGGGTAGATTAGAAGAACAAATTCATAAACACATATATGTATATAAGAAAGAGGTTTATATGCAAAAGCAATTGAACATTGAGAAAACATCCCAGTCCAGTCCAGTCCAAGCCCACATGTCTGGTATTAGCCTATATGTCCAATCTCAGTCTATAATGACTTCTTCAAACTCACGAAACACATGCAATGACATCAAATGCAGGGCATTCACAAGCCAGATGAGTAAAATGCCTTTGTGTCCATTGGTGTTGTAAACTTCTCAGCGCTGGCAGGGGTCTCTGCATGACTTTTCCAGGTCCAGGTTTCAGGGTCGGTCCATGTGGCTTCTCCTCAGAGATGTCTCACAGGGAGCCAGCCTTGTCAGCTGAGTGTCTCCAAAGGAGTGAGTCTCCCACCTCCAAAGGGGGAAATTCTGCCGAATTCCCCAGAATTCTCAGGAGAAGGCCATACTCACACAAATTTCACTGGCTATCTCCAGATTGATAGGCTAGATTCCACCCCCATGCTCTTAATCCTCAAATTGACACCAGATTTGGTGACTGCTACACAGCCCAAAAGCTCATAGTAGAAGAATGGATAAGGACACTGTAGCAGTCACCAAATCTAGTGTAAATTTGAGGATTGAACAAAAAAAAAAGAGTGTAAGAGTGGAGTCTAGCCTGTCAATATAGAGCTAGTCAATGAGATCTCTGTATGGGCCTGACCTTCTCCTCTGAGAATTCTGGGAAATGTGATAATTCCTTCTTGGAGGCAGGAGACACTATCTCTCTCAGTTCACTTGCTTGAAGACTCTCTACTGACAAGGCTTACTTTCTTCGAGACATTCTTAAGGAGAAGCCATATGGATACAAAGAGACCTCTGAAGCCAGAGAAGCCACAGAGAGACCGCTGCCAGTGCTGAGGTGCTTCTACCACCTCTGACTGCACCACTGACTTGTGATCATCCTGAATTTGGCATATTGCATGCATTTTGTATGTCTGGGGAAGATTCTATAGACTGGTATCAGACATATGGGTTAATATCA
>PVJH01032322.1:0-22757 GCA_004026705.1 Nesogale talazaci | reverse complement strand
TTTGCATTGTTTTTTGTCTTCCCAGTGGTCCAACTCTGCCCTAATTTTTATTATTTCTTTTCTTTTACTGTTGGAGGGATTATCCTGCTGGCTCTGGTCTAGTTGTTGGAGTTTTTGTGAGCGTGTGCCTGCCATAAGACTCTCCTCCTTTTTCATATATGCTCCTATTGCAATCAGGCTACCTCTGATAACTGCCTTCGCAGTGTCCCAGAGGTTTTGATAGGAAGTATTCTCATTCTCATTCTCATTAATTTCTAGAAATGTTTTGATCTCCCTTCTAATCTGGGTCATTACCCATTCATGGCGCAGAAATGCGTTATTCATCCTCCAACTGTTTGTGCCTTTTTTTTACTACTGGTCTTTTTATTAATCTCCAGCTTTATGGCATGGTGATCAGAGAAGGACATCTGAATTATCTCTTTATGTTTCAATTTACTTATGCTTGACTTGTGTCCCAGCACGTGGTCAATTTTTGAAAATGTGCCATGTGGGCTTGAGAAGAATGTGTATTTTTTTTGCATTTGGGTGGAAGGCCCTGAATATGTCTATCAAATCTAGTCGTCTTATTGTGGTATTTTAGTTCTATAGCTTCTTTGCTGAGCTTCTTTCCCAAAGATCTGTCTTTCTCTGATAGTGGCGTGTTAACGTCTCCTACTATAATTGTTGAGTCTGTCACATCTTTCTTCATGTTCTGAATAGTCTGTTTAACAAATTTCGCGGGTCCCTCATTTGGCACGTATATATTTATTATGCTCACTGGTTCCTGTTGAAGTGTACCCTTGAGCATTAGAAAGTGTCCCTCCTTGTCTCTTTTTATTTCTTGAACCTTGAGGTCTGTTTTATCTGAGATTAGGATTGCGACCTCTGCTTTTTTTTGATTCACCATTAGCCTGATATATTCTCTTTCAGCCTTTTATTCTTAGTTTATTCTTGTCTGCAAGCTTAAGATGTGTTTCCTGCAGGCAACAGATTGAAGCATTGTGTTTTCCAAGCCAGTCAGCCAACCTTTTTATTTTAATGATGGAGTTACAGGCCATCGACATTTAGAGTTATGATCCCAATCTGTGGGTTCATCGCTGGCCTTTTGTGTTTTTTGGTGCTTGTGTTTTCTTGTTCCCTTCTTGTTTCCTTTTTCATAGCTCTGTTGTGTTTTCATTGGGGGCTTCTTTATTGCTATGTTTTCTACCTGTGGTCATATGTTCTTAATGATTTGGGTTAGTCTGTTGACTCCTGGATGAGGTTGGAGTATATGATGTTCTCCTGTTTGTGCTTGGTGGGTGTTGGTCTTCTGGCCATAGTGAGTTGGCAAGGAGTTTCCTCAGGGTAGGGTGACTCACGGCATATTCTTTGAGTTTTTCCTTATCTTGGAAGACCCTTATTTCTCCATCTATCTTGATTGATAGCTTTGCAGAGTAAAGAATTCTAGGGGAGGCGTTGTTTTCCTTCAACTTCTGGAAGATATTGGTCCACTCTCTTCTTCTCTTCATGGTTTCTGTTGATAGGTCTGCACATATTCTTACCTGAGAGCCCTTGTATGTGACTCTCCTCTTTTCTCTTGCTGTTCTCACGATTTTTGCTTTTTCCTCAAAGTTGGATAGTTTAACTATTATATGCTTGGTGAGTTCTTCCTGGGATCTAGTCTACTCGGTGTCCTCTCTGCCTCCTGTATGATAGGCTGGTTCTCGTTCGTTAGGTTAAGGAAATTTTCTTTCAGAAATTCCCTTGTTAAGTTGGCTGTTGATTTCTTCACTGTGTCTTGTGCTGGTAAGCCAATGATTCGGATGTTGTTCCTTTTCATAGCATCACTCATTGATCTCAGGTTTTCCTCTGCTTCTTTTATTATCTTGTTTGATTGTCTTTCACGTTTATTGAGATCAACCTGTTTGTCTTTAAGATCACTAATACGAGTCTCAGCCTCATCAAGTCTATTCGTGAGATCAGCTACCCTGCGTGCAGCCTCTGCTATTTCCCCTGTTAGCTCCTGTATTTCCCTCTGATGCTTGATCCTCATTCCCTCATCCCTTCTATCGATGCATACTTTGTCTGTGTAGCTTCCTTCATCTCTTTTATTTCTCCTATCAATCTTCTAATAATTTCTTTTTGTGTCAGATCCATATCAGATTCTTCTATGAGTGTAATGAGATTTATTGCTGTGGTTTGTCTTTCATGTTTACTTATTATTATTGATGTGGTATTCTGTTGTTTGCGTAATGCCTTTGAAGAGGTTGGTGCCATGTTCCTTGGTTACCAAAGGCCCTTGTGTACTTTCAGAGTGATTGGTGTCGGGCAGCTCAGGACTCACACTAGAGAATGTGGGTGGCGGCCCGCCAGGCAGTACAAGATCTGCGCCACCTAGCTAGGAGCAGTGCGCAACTCAAGAGACCTGACTCCCTCATTTGGGAAGGTGGGAGGCCCATGGGACAGTGCTTGGCTCAAGATGCCAGGTTCCCAAGCTAGGGAAGGCAGGAGGAGGACTGCAGTGCAGAGCCAGACTCAAGAGCAGCGCACGAGGTGGGGAGAAAGGAAAAGGGGAGAAAAAGAAAAGAAATAAAAGAAAAAATGTAACAGAAAAAGAAAGAGAAAAAATAATAATAGTGCCACTAGGCACAGTTGGACTGATATGAATTCCTGCATAGCAGATCAGGTGCCTCAAGAGAGCGACATGTGTTCACACATGTCCAATTACCAACAGGGCAGCAGGCCGGCAAAGAGAACACAGGGAAAAGCAAGAGAGAGAAAAAGAAAAAAATAAATAAGGTAAACAAATAAAATTAAATTAAAAATGAAAAGGAAGGAAAAATAAATGGGGGCAGGGTGGGAATGCCAAGAAACTGGTTAGTTCCCAGTTCCAGCTCCTACGCGTTCTGGCCCTGCCCAATCACTCGTACCAACACAGGCCTACTATAACAGAGCACACGTGGGGGAAAAGGGAGGGAGAAAAAAATAATAAAATAAAATAAATAATAAAAAATAAAATGAAGAAAAGAAAAAAAATAAATTCGGGGGGTGGGGGGCGGTAGAAATGGCAAGAAGCTGGATGGGTCCCAGTTCCAGTCCCTACACGTTCAGGCCCTGCCCAATCCTCCGTACCAACACAGGCCTGCTATACCAGAGCGCACGTGGGGGAAGAAGGAGAGAGAGAAAAAAAGAATAAAATAAAATAGAAAAATAAAATGGAAAATAAATAAAATGAAAAAAAAATGGCAGGGGGCGGGGTAGGAAGGGCAAGGAGCTGGTCGGGTCCCAGTTCCAGCCCCTACACGTTCAGACTCTGTCCAGTCGCCCGCGGTATACCAAAGCACTACGCAGGGTAGAAGCAGGGAGGGAAATCGGACCCAGATTCCAGTCCCTACGTGTTCAAGGACTGTCTGATCACTGCACTATACTAAAGCAGGGCGCAGGGTAAAAGCAGTGAGGGGAAAAAACTGGGGGGCAGAATGGCGCGAAGCTGATCGGTCAAATTCCAGACCCTACGCGTTCAGGCACTGCTGGATCACCGCGTTGCACCAAAGCTGGACGCGGAGTAAATGCAGGGAGGGAGGAGGGCCAGGGGGAGGGAAATGGCGCGAAGCTGATCGGCCAAATTCCAGGCCCTACGCGTTCTGGGACTGTCCGATCACCATGCCTACATTCACAGTTCAACATAAGTCAATGAGTCCAAAATCTTGATCTTTCAGCCAAAGAATAGTTTGTAGCAATAGTCCAACCACTCTTGTAGAAAATGTTCAATCGGCCCACTGGGTTGGAGGTTCAATTCCAGCTCCCAGGAGCAAAGGCTGGACTTCCTACTCCGAACACCAGAGGGCAGTGATGCCAAAAAAAAGAAAAAGAAAATGTTCAATTGTGATAGAGTTCCAGAATGTCCTTTAGACAGTATCCGTGATGGAAGAAGCATCTCAGCAGGCAGTAGTTGTCTTTCTCTGGATTCTGGGAGATCTTGAAGTTCAGGATTTCTTCTGTGAAGGCAGACTTGAATTACAGCATCAGCTTCTCTCTTCTCTTCTGGGCCTTGTTGGCTGGAGAGAACTCCACCGTCTCCTTTACCTGTGAATACATAAACAAAGAGAGTCCCTCCCTTTGGGGTGTCAGCAACCTGGAAAGAGAATTATGGTTAAGGGATTTCTCCATCTCTTCTGTGTTCTTCCTTCTCCAAACGTGGTTGCATTCTCCTGAGGAGAGTTCATCCGTTTTATTCTGTAAGGATATAAATGCATGTGCCTTTCTCCAAGTGATTATTGGACCTGGATCCCAAACACGGTTTCCATTCTCCTTGGATCTTTCAGGATCCGCTTTCTCTGTAGGAGTGAATGTGTATTTACCTTTCCTAATTTTGTTACAATTTTTTAAAAAGGAGAAAAAAATTTTTGGTTAAGGTTATTGGATATAATTTGTGACACCTAATATTTCTCTTCTCCCCCTTCTGTAATAATAAAGATTTTAAGACATTATAACCTCTATCAGGGAACTTCCTGGATTCCAAATCAGTGAAGGTTGCCAGGTTACTGTTATGTAGATTTTGCTTGTCAGCTCTCAGAGAAGTGGGAGAGCTAACCAATTGCTTTTTATCAAGCTCTAGATAATTTAAAATTCTGCACAAATGCTTAACAAACTTATTTAGCTGCAGAAGTAACTTACCAAACAGACATCTCTTTTCTAATTTTATCAATAAAGTTACAGGTTTGATTAAGCTATATTGCCCTTCAGGCTTTCCATACTGTAGGATTTTACAATCTTGCCATAGTTTGCAATAGGCAACTTCTCTCATTTCCTCCATGCTGGAATTAGCAGAAGTCAGCAGGGGGTTTTCAGTCCCTCCTGAATGTCCTGAGGGAGTAACTTTAAATGCATCCCCTTCAGTTTCTAAATCCTTGTGGGGGCACTCTTGTTTCCCCATTACAACACTGCTAAAGACCCTTTGATTTAATATAGTATAGTTGAACATAAGTATTCTTTTCTGATAAGTAAAAACATCTATTCTAGAAATACAAGGCAACAAAAATTGACTTAAGCAATATTCCTTTATAAACCATGATATCAGACTCTATCACTGCCTTAATTTCATCATTGTCATCCTGATTAATAATTTCATTAACCATCTGAAAACTTTTAGAATTAAGATGAGATCTTCTAAATAAACATTCCATAGTTCTGACTTAATTACAGCTTTTGTCTTTTCCTCATTATTCTGATCGACTTCAATTCAATCTTAGTTCCTTGATTTCCTTCCGTACCAAGGCTAAATCTTCCTGATAAGAAATTTCTTACTCTCTCAATAAATTCCTGATCTTTAAAATCAACAGGCTGCTTGCTGTTGGGGGTTCTGAGCCTTTACTTGCTCATTTAAACTGACTGCAGCAAGCGCAGAAGCTGGCTCTTTGCAAGCTCTGTTAGGCCTGACATCCTGCTGTGAGGCTGCACTAGACCTGCCGCCTTTTCTCTCTGAGATTCTCTTTGTTCCCCAGGCACACACCTTACCTTCTGAGCTCTGCAGGGTGGGGCTTGGACCGAGCTTTTCTCTCTATTTTTCTGGTGGGAAAGCTTGACTAGTGGCAATTCTTCACTTGCCCATAGAGAAACATAGACTTGCCCAATTAGTTCTTTTCCTAAAGCTATTTATTTTCAAACTTAAACTTGGTGGCCCAGGTCCGTGCTCTGGCTCGGGCTGCAGATCCCTATCTGATGCCGGTTTACATGGCTTGCTTGTCCTGCACTCCCTTTGAAGGTGACCACTCTTTCCACAACTAAAGGTCATTTCTTTAGGTTTGAAGTACTCTGTGAGGGCAATTACCACGAGTTTGGCCTCGTAATTTTTTGCTTCTGCCTTCCTGCATATTCTCATGTAATCTAACAACATGCCCTGTTCCCTACAAGAATGCAAAGCGTCTTTGCAAACTTTATTAGAAAAATCATAAGAGAACTTATGCACTATTTCTTTCACTGCATGAACATTTTTTACGCACTTAGAAACACAGTCTTCTAAGCGGAATAAAAATTCAACAGTGACATAACTCTCCTAGGAGTTGATGAATTCCTATATCTATCCCATCCTCAGCATTCCTACGAGCTTGTGAATGGCCTGACTCCTCCCACAGTAGCGGATATTGCAAATACTCCTTAGGCTAGAGACACATTTCTGCCATGGCTCTCCTGTCAGCAGGGATCCAACCCTCAGACTTGCCAAAGACTTTATCATGCTCATCACATAATGGGCATCAGGGCCATAATCACTGACCCCTTTCTTGAGATCTTTTAGCAACTCAATGCAAAAGTCACTGTGAGTTCCTTCTGGGTGTTTCCTGTAAGGCAGTCTGTTACTAAGGCTGATGGGACAAGACTTTCCACATTCTAAATCTCCTACCTGAGCTATGCTTTGCTCCACTCGTGAGAGTAAAGATGCTTTCCTATTCTGTTTCTAAATCTTTATTTTCTAAATGGACTTTCTCTGTTGAAATCCCACCATTCCTATGCTAAATCCTTTAGTTTGCATTCCTTTAGATGTCATCTCACTTCTCCCTCCAGAACTGGCTTGCTTAATTGTTTTCAATTTCTGACATTTTCACTAACCTCTAGCAGGGGTGCTTTCTCCCCTTCTCAGTTCTTTATTTGCCTGATTTAAGCTAATATTCTTTGCTTTCTCTACCTTTGAAAGCAAGGCAACTTCTTGGGACTGCTTAACAACCTCGGTTTGAACCTGGTAAATCTCAACTTCTGGTGCCTTATCACCTTTAAGTCTTAGGGCCCTGCAGTGCCCCAAGGACAGAGGCTTCAGCCACAGGTCTTGCTTAGAATCAGAGGCTTTAGATAACAAATCAATTTGTTGCTTCTGTTCTCTCTAAAGTTTCGTCAACTACTTTATGCTCACTCACAGAGGCTTTCACTTGCTTTTCTAGATTTGGATAGTTTGATGCTTGCTTACTAGTTTGATGCTTGCTTTCTCTTCCTCCTGCAGCTGCTCTAACACTGCTTTGATGTGTACCGATAGTCCCTATGTGTCTATGGGGATCCTTTGTCCTTCTCTATGTGCTTTCCTTAAGTAAAATGATATCTCATCCCATATCTCTAGATCAAAGCTTCCTGACTCCGGGAAGGCAGGATAAAACCTCTTCATGACTTGAAAAAAACTTTTTTTTAACTTATTTGTTACTATTATATTCTGTTTTTTCAAGAGGTGGCAAAGAGTAGAGTTATATTCCGACTCCTTACTCTTTGTTTGACCCATATCTCACTCGGACTAAAACTCACTTAAAAAATTCATCCCAATTCATCCTCACAGTCCGATGAGGCTACCACTACTGTGACTCAAAAGAGACCTTCCATTGAACTGCCCCACATATGATCGCTATTTATTAGGGGGTGATCACGCCTCTGATATACTCACAGCAAGCGTTCAACAGGCAGTTGTGTACTGATAATTATGATTTATTATAACACCAATATAGAGATCACGAGAGAGAGAGAGAGAAAGAGCATCAGAAGTTACACATATATCCTTTCATGGTGCATGCTCACTTCCACCCCACTAGATGGTTCACGTGGAGAGGGAGACAGGCAAGCGACAGCCTGGTACGAAGCAGGCTTGAGAGAGGCAGGCTAGAGAGAGAGCCTCTATCTTACGTCCCATCCCTATATACCCTCTGGAGCTGAGCCAGCCCCCAATTACAGGTAAGGGCATACTCACAAGAAGAGGTTGTGCCATCTGTACACATTATAGGAAAGGGAGCTATCAGTGTCCCAAGTGACAAGACCCCAGACTCCTAGATGTGGCTAAACAGGTTAGGCTAGAGATCATTAGCATCAGCATGTGAATCAGCATCCTTTGATGCCTGAGGGCGTCAAAGGAAGGGAACCATCATCCTAACACCAGGGGAGTTAGCTCTGTAGTGAGACAACATAAAAGCCTTAAGTAACTAGGAGTTTCAGGGAGAATAGCTAATTCAACTTCTATAACAAATAGTCTGGTTAATCTTTGGAGCATAATAATTGTGGAGAAGTTCTGTCTCCATCTGACACATAGTCAATAAAACACAAGTAGACATCTTACCTCTATTCACTACATACATACAAAATCCCTCTAATGTCAGCAATTATATGGCTTGTTCCATGCTCTCGTCTTATTACAGTGTGAACCGTTGGCATTCCCTGTCAATGTCTTGCCGCCCCCTTTGTTACAACCATCTTTAACAACACCTTACCTGCATGTGATATCAGTGGTAATGTGCAATAATTTTCACATTCTATTAAATCACTTTTCTTTTGAATAGGTACAAATGTGGATCTCTTCCAGTCAGTTGGCCAGGTAGCCGTCTTCCAAATTTCTTGGCATAGGTGAGTGGGTGCTTCTAGTACTTTCCCAGATTACTAAAATATTTCAATTGATATTCTGACAAGTCTTGGACCCTTCAGAGCCTTTTAGACAATTATTGGACCCTTCTGTGCATGTTAGACTTCTCCCTTCAACATTATGGGTTTCCGGTCATATGCTAACTCTTAAAGTGACTGAATGCCAGCTACTTCTTTCTGTTACAGTGACAGTGTGTGTTTCTTCCATCTTCTTTTGATGCCTCCTGCATCATTCAATATTTTGCCCATGCAATCTTTCTATATTGCAACTCAGGCTTGAATTTTTTCTTTAGTTCTCTCAGTTTAATATATGCTAGACGTGTTATTCTTTTTCGGTTTTCTAACTCCAGGTCTTTCCATATTTCATAATATTATTTTATGTTGCTTTTCCAGGCAACCCAATGAAATTTTCTGCTCAGCTATTTTGCTTCATCATTTTAACTATTTATGTTAGCCAGTCCTTGATTAAGATCAAGTTTCAGAATTTTTCAGACATCTACCTTTATCTTTTATTTCTCTCCTATATTTTAAAGTAATCTTTTCTGTCTTGATATATATTTTTGATGATATCCCACAGCTTGTCAACCCTTCTCTCATATGCATTCAATAAGTTAAAATCTGTTCTTGATATGTTCTCTAAATTCAGGTGAGATAGAGTCAAATTCATATGTTGGCTCTAGTGGACTTGTTTAAATTTTCTTAACTTCGACTTGAACAGACATGAGCAATTGATTGTTTGTTTCACAGTCAGCTCATGTTAGCTGCTGATTTTGAGCTCCTCCATGGTCTCTTCCCACAGATGTAGGCAATTTGATTTTCATGTGTTCCTTCTGGAAAAATACATGGGTATAGTCATCATTTGTGATGAAAAAGTCATTGGTCTTTCAAAATAGTATCATGTGAAATCCAGATTCATTTCTATTAGCAAGGTCATATTTTCCAATTACCAATGTATCTTGATTGCATGTTTAGCCAATTTCAGACTGAAGAAGTCTGTGAAATTCTTCAGTATCTGCATCAATAGATTTAGTGGCTAATGCATAAATTTGAATCATAGATGTATTTACTGGATTTTCCTTGTGTGTGTAGACATATTATCCTACCCCAGACACCAATGTACTTCAAGATACATCTTGGAATGCCCTTTTTGATGATGAATGCAGCATCATTCCTCCTGACTGTCATTCTTGGCAAAGTAAACAATATTTTGTGTGATTTAACATGGCTAGTATCTATTTATTTCAGCTCACTAATCCCTGTGATATTGATCAGTCTGTGCTTAATTTCTTTTTTGATAACTTGAAATTTTTCTAGACTCATATTTTATCCATTCCAAGTTCCAATTATTAATAGGGGTTTGCACTTGTCTCTTCTCAATTTGATGATGTGAAAAGTTTTATTCCAGCCACATCATTAGGGTTAACTCTCCTTTGAGAAGGCAACCCTTTCTCAGTCCTATTTTGAGTGCCTTCCAACCTCAGTGGTTCATTCTCCAGCACTGTGTCTGACAATGTCCACTGCTAGTCACAAGGTTTTCAGTATCAGACCATGTTCTGCTGCTATTCAAAAGTTTTTCAGTGGCTAATTCCTCAGGCCTCATGATGTCTCAATGTTCTCTATTTTAATTCTCTGGGTTCTAATATCCAGTGTAATACCTACAGAGAACTCATAGACAAATCTCAGAATTAAAGGACATTAAATTGTAATGCCAGTGAAAAATGCTCAGGGTTGAATTGGTTGTCAGAATATGTCACCAAGTTCTTTCAGGTCTGCTAATAAATATCAAAAGGGGCATATCATTTTGCTATAAACCTCTACCCAAAGGCATTCAGCTCAAGATACATTGGTCAACAAACCCAGCTTCCTGAATTGAATGCCCAGAAGTCCAGTAAACCTCAGTCCCAAGGCAGTCAGCTCCAGTTCTGTGGGTCAACATGTCAACTTTCCCAATTCAATGCCAAAGAAATCTCATTCTTCCAACCAACATCCTGTATAAAGCACTCCGCTCTGTTTACTCCATGGGTTGGGAAGTCATGGTCTTGCTCCTGGTTTTGCTGTTGCTTCTCTGATGCTATTGCTGTCCGTCCTCTGGATTCAGGAGGTTCACTGTGCATGGTATCTTGGGGTCAGAGCCATTCCTGGCTCTTTTTGATCATGAGATTCCACCCTCCTGAGTCTCAGAGAGCTCATTTTTATACCAAGCAGGATGGCATTTCAGGGAATTCTATTCACAATTATTCATAGATGAATCCTATAAATGTATTCACCAGGCAAGGAAAGGTAGTTTAATGGGAATTATAGACATTGACTAGAAGGTCAAGAAGACTAGAAGAGCCAAATTAAACAATTTTCCTCTACAAGCCTATTCCCTCTTTATAGTCTGTCCTTTGTATGGATGCCCTCCTGAATCTAGTTAATCTAAGATGACCTACTGTCACTTGAAATACCAGTGACATTGTGTCCAGCATCACAGCAATAGTCAAGGTGCCCAAGTCTGACAAACTGACAGACAAGTGGTGGATATATAGCTTAATAGAAGATAATTGGATTCTTATATCCAACTCCATTTTAACCCTGTAGGTATGTTTTGTTTTGGTTAAAGTGTATAAATAAAATATATCTTTCCACAGATAAGTAGTTGAAAAAATAGATTATTTAATAGCATTTTCAGATGCCTTTTTAAAAAAGGGATTTGAAAACTGCTAATTTTATTCAATAAATTAAATTACTATTTTTGTAATCTTTAAAAAAAAAACATTTTATTGGGCTGAGCCCCGGTGGCGTAGTGGTTGTACGTGGGACTGCGGCCCACTGGGATGGAGGTTCAGTTCTTGCAGTGGGGCCTGGCCTCCTACTCCCACCACCAGAGAGCAGTGATGCCCCCCCCCCCAAAAAAAAGTTGTGCAATCATCGGCACAGTCAAATGTAGAACATATTCTTCCTTTTTTACTCATTGTCATTAACTTCCCTTTCATCCCTAGTGCCCCCTTCAATATTTAGGAACTATTAATCCAGTAACTGTCTCTATAGATTTACCTGTCTTGGATTTCATAGAAAGAAAATAATAACACCTCCTCCCCCCCCCAAAAAAAAACCTCAACAACAATTACCAAATTTAAAAGAAAGCAAAAAACTATAAATATGAGAACATATTAAAAATGAATCTAAAGGGAAAATAAATAAGATATTAAATTTTAACCTAATTATACCTTTATTCACTTACTGAGGTCCTCTATCTCAAGGCAAGTCTTCAAAATGGATGGTCAATGGTCTGAGGCAATTCAGTGGAGACTTAATCCCTTTAGTGACTCTGGAAATGGATTTGAGGTTTTCCCTATCATTCACAGCCTTCTGCAAACCAGCTGCTCAGAACTTCAGCTCTAATCGAATTCCCTCATAGGATTATGGATTGTATTATTTACAATCCTTGTGCACACAGGCTCCTATGCTTCCTCTGTGTGGGCTTACTGAGCTCTCACTTAGTTGGGTACTTATTTAATTGTTTGGTTTGGTTTGGTTGGGGGGAGCATCACTGCCCTCTGGTGATGGGAGTAGAAGGTCCAGTCTTACTGCTGGATTTGAACCTCCAACCTAGTGGGCTGCAGTCCTGCACACAGCCACTACGCCACCAGGGCTCAGCCCTTAGCACCAGCAATTTTACCTGCTGATACAGATGTCACCCTCGTGAAGAAGGCAGATATGATCCTTGTATGTTTATGAAACTGTTTGACCTTATGGACTTGTGCAATGGGACTGAGCACGCTTGGAGAATTGCAGTTTTAGGGGATTTATTTCTCCCTGGAGGGGGGCCTGTCTCCCATGCTAATGCTGGATGATAGTTTGTTTATGCCTGCCTACACTTTAGAAAAGACGGGTTAAAAGGAACCTAACTGTCAGCAGCCACCTATAAGGAGTGTACTTGGTAGGTGGGCTGCAACAATCACTCACGAATTTACCCTTCATCATAGTGGGCCGTGCACATGAACTATGATATTTTACAATGGATGGTTTAGTTGTTGCTGTTTTTGCCAGTCTCTGAGAGTCTAGTCTTTCTTCCAACTCGTCTCCTCCTAACTGCCAAGTCCCATTAGTGAAACTGGGAGGGGGTGTTATGGTGATGAGATTACCTCATTGATCATCTAATGGAGGATTCCCTGAACTCTCTTATTCTAATGAGTCTGAACTTGTGACAACAAACATAAATGTAGATTAGATGTTATTTTCCTTGAATCAAAAAATCATAATGAATTGCTTCTGACCTTCAACAGGCAGTGAAGCAAGTCTAAGTCACCAAGTAACAACACTGGACACCTTATCCTTGACTCCGGCCTCTGAAGGAAACAGTGCAGAGGGATTGGAATCTCATCACATGCTGGTGGCTGAAATCATGGTGTCAGGTATGACTACTGCATTATCCAATACCACTTTGGCTCCAACACTTTTTATCCTACTGTGACAGTTACATAATTTCAGGTCAATGTCATAAATAGAATAAAGGGGTGGGGTCTAGTCTGTCAATCAGGTCAGAAGGTAATACCCATCAGGAGGGTTCTGGGAGCTTTTCCCTTATCCCTTGGGAGGAGGATCATACTCTGTCTGCTACCCATTCCTGTTGACAAGCCACATGGAGCCATTAGGATGGTGGCCAGAACCTGGAGGTGCTTCCATTGTCACTGAACCCACAGCACTCTCCACCCACCACCTGTACTCTTCTTACCTTTGGAGTCATTGTAGGTGCAGTGTGAATCCAAGAGGAGCTCATAGGCTACTGTGGAACTTAGGGACTTGACCTGGATGGGGCTGGGATGTTTTATTGATGTATAGTTACATCTTTTTTTTTTTTTTTTGGCATCACTTCTCTCCGGTGGTGGGAGTAGGAGGCCCAGCCCCACTGCTGGAATTGAACCTCCAGTGGACCGCAGTCCCGCGCACAACCACTATGCCACCGGGGCTCAGCCCTATAGTTACATCTTGATATAAAATTCTCTCATACACACATGCGTGTCAATGAATTTTTTTCTCTAGTCAACCCGGACTAACACACCTACCAATTAGAAATTCGGAATTGTCTAACTTAATGTTAGCCAAAGCGATACAAAACTGATGGAAGCAAGCTTTGGAGCTGTCCTCCTGTTCTGAATGATGTTGTTGAAAAAAGGTGATCCCATATAATAATCTTTCTTAGTGAGAATCTTTGAACGAAACAATTCTTAAAGAAATATAACTCAGAAAAAAAAAAGAAAGAAATATAGCTCAGAAACAAAGTTGAAAATAGGGCAGGAGAGATTTGATTTTATCTCCATCCATACTTAGTGTTTCTAGTAATTGCCTATCTAATTGTTCTCCCATTAGCATAAAAGCTAGCTAATAAACACATATAAATTGCTTCAATTGCCACAGAAAGTCCAGAAAAAATGAAATGTCAGAATTATTTTCTTCAGTATTGTACATTTAAGCACCAAGACACCATATAATTTGTTTAGTGAATAACAAATTTAAGGAAATGTAATCTTTATGGCTCTGTATTCAGTCATGAGACCCATGATTTTCAAACAGGGTTAAGGTTAAGCCTGTGGAGTCTATAATCCCATATACAACTTGGGTTGTTGGTATTAGAAGTCATCAAGTTGGTTCTGACTCATAGCTTGAAGACAGTTAAGTGGTCTGGAATTCCCATTCTTCACAGTGTTCTTCATAGTTTGCTATAATCCACACAATCAAATAGCTTTGAATAATCTGCTTTGCACATAATAAACACATTTCTGGTCACCTCTGCTTTTTGTCAAGATCCAGCTGATGTCAGAAAGATAGCCTTCATTCTAAGTATTCTCCTGACTCTAGCTTTGATTTTTTGGCAGCATCTTGTCCATGTACTGTTGCAGTCATTTATAAATTGTCTTCAGCAAAAATTTTACTCTGATATGTGATGTTAATGATATTGTTCAATAATTCCTGCATTCTGTTCAGTCACCTTTCTTTGGGATGAGCATAAATATGGATGTCCTCTAGTCAAGTTTGTCAAGTAGCAGTCTTCCAGACATCTTGGCATGGAGTGGTGAGTACTTCTTGTACTGCATCCATTTGTGGAAACATTTTAATGGGCCTTTTGTCAATTCTTGAAAGCTTGTTTTATGCCAATGCCTTAGGTGAAGTTTGGGCTTCTTTCTTTAATACCATCCGATCTTTTTTTTTGCTTTCTCACGTCACTGCCCTGGTGGGAGTAGGAAGCCCAGCTTTGCTCCTGGAGAGCTGCTGCTGGATTTGAACCATCAACCCTGTGGACCATCAACCCTGTGGACCGCAGTCCTGCACACAACCCTTGCGAATCCAGGCCTCAGTTAATACCATCAGTTCTTGATCATATGTTATTTCTTCAAATGGTTCAGTGTTAACCAATTCTTGGCATAGTGATTCGGTGTGTTCTTCCCCATTTCTTTTGATGCTTTCTACATCGTTTAACATTTTGCCAATATAATCCTTCAGTATGGCAAGTTGAGACTTCAGGTTTTTTCTTCAGTTCTTTCATCTTAAGAAACATCAATAGTATGATATGTAAATTATGTGCCAGTAAAACTGTTGAAAGAAAAAGAGAATAAGAATGTCAAGCATGTTCTTCATTTTTGACATCATCCCACGACTCATTTTCTCTTTGGTCAATTAATATGCAATGCATACAATCCGGCTTTGAGATATTCTTTAAATTCAGGTGGAATATTCTCAAGTTCATATTATGGCTCTCATGGATTGACGTTCATTTTCTTCAGCTTCAACTTGAATTGGCCCTGGAGTGTTGGGGTTGATTGTATTAGGTTTTCCATCATCTCTTTACACAGATGTAGTCAATTTGATTCCTGTGAGTTTTATCAGCCAGCAAGGTCCATGTATGCAGTTGCCATTTGTATTGAAAAAGGGCACTAGGGGGGCTGAACCCCGGTGGCGTAGTGGTTGTGCGCGTGACTGTGGCCCACTGGCATGGAGGTTCAATTCCAGCAGCAGCTCCACAGGGGCAAAGGCTGGGCCTCCTCCCACCACTAGAGGGCAGTGATGCCAAAAAAAAGAAAAAGAAAAAGGGAATTAGGAATGAAAAAGTTATTGGTCTTGCCAAATTCTATCATGCAATCTCCAACTAAGTTTCTGTCACCAAGGTCATATTTTCTACTACCAGTCCTTCTTTGTTTCAAACTTTTGCATTCAATCACCAATAATTACCAATATATGATGATTGCACATTTCATAAGTTTCAGACTTCAACTTACAAGAACTTATTCATGTGATTTTTTTCATGTGATATTTTATAAGATATAAAGGAAGAGGTGTAAATGTTCACAACTTGTAACCACAATTATATGGCACAGAATTTGCAAGGTCCTTGATTTGACCCTTGTTATAACCATTAATTTATAGATGTGAAAACTGAAACTGAGATATTTGTTCATGGCTTGGCTATTTTTAAAATAATGAGTAAATAATTTATGCCCAGATAAGAAGCATTGGATGACACTATCACATTAGAAATAGAGTATATTTAGGGGTAACATCTTTGGCTGTGAACCAGAAGATTAGCGCTTCACACCCACTAGCTGCTGCTTGGGAGAAAAATTTGGTGGTCTGCATCTACAAACATTGACCGGCTTGGAAATCCCATGGAGAAATCTTACTCAATCCTGGAGAGTCCTTCTCAGACTTTGCACATTTCACTATAGGACTTTTTCTTCTTGAGCTGATCTTTGAAGCTTTTTTTTTTTTTCTTTATTTAAAAAAAAATTTTTTTTTAGGCATCACTGCCCTCAGGTGGTGTGAGCAGGAAGCCCAGCTCCTGGGAGCTGGAATTGAACCTCCAACCCAGTGGGCCACGGTCCCGCGCACAACCACTACGCCACCGGGGCTCAGCCCAATCTTTGAAGTTTTCTGTTCAGTTCTTTGACCTCATCACGCCTTCCATTTGCGTTAGCTAATCTATGGTCAAGAACAAGTTTCAGAGTCTCTTTTGACATTCACTTTGGTCTTTCTTTCCTGTCTTTTTAATGACCTTTGCTTTCTTCAAATACGATGTACTCTTTGCCATCCCATAGTTCTTCACATCTTTTTTTTTAATTAGTGTCAATGAATCAACTCTCTTCTTGAGATGTCCTCTGAATTCAAGGGGGACTTGTTATAGCTTTCTTCAACTTCAACTTGAACTTACATATTAGTCACTGATGGTCTGGACCGCTATTAAACCCTTTCCTTGGTTTGGCTGCCAATATTGAGGTTGCTTCTCACACATGTAGTCAATTTGATTTCTATGTATTTCTTCTGGAGAGGTCCACATGTAGTCATTGTTTATGTTGTTGAGGAAAAGATATTTTTGGTGAAAAAAAACTTTGGTCTAGTAAGATTCTATCAAAGGGTCTCTAGCTTCATCTCTATCACCAATACCATATATTCCAACTACTGTTCCTTCCTTTTTGCTTACAACTTTTATATACCAGTCACCATTAATTATTCATGCATCTTGAATGCATGCTTGATCAATTTCAGATCAAAGAGGTTGTGGATTTTCAGTTTTTCCATTACTAGAGTTTGTTTCATATATTTGAATAATAGTTGTAATAAGTGCTTTTGGAAGCAACAGACAGGAAATCAAACAATGCATTGTTTTGGGTGAACGTGCTTTGCAAAATCTCTTTAAAGTATCCCAGAGCAAGGGTATCACCTTGAGGTCTTGGTGCACCTGACACAAGCCATGCTATTTTCAATCACCTCATGGGTGAATGGAAGTTGGACACTAAATAAAGAAGACTGAAAAGAATTGATGTGCTTGCCTTATGGTTCAGGTGAAGAATATTGAAGGTACCTGGGAGTGCCAAAAGATCAAGCAAATCTATCTGCGTACAAATATGGCCAAGAATGCCACTCGGAGGTCAAGATGGTGAGACTTTGTCTTATATACTTTGGACATGCTAACAGTAGAGACTGGTCCCTAAAAAAAGACATCATGCGGGCTGAGCCCCGGTGGCGTAAGTGGTTGTGTGCAGGACTGTAGCCACGGGCTTGGGGGTTCAAATCCAGCAGCGGCTCTCGGGAGTGGCACTGGGTATCGCCCATGACCACCAGAGGCCAGTGATGTCCCCCTCCCCCCCCCCAAAAAAAAGGACATCATGCTTGGTAAAGTAGAAAACCAAAAGATCCAAACTCACTGCCATAGAGTCAAGACTGATTCATAGTGGTTTTCCAAGACTGTAACTGTTTGGAATGTGTTAGTCCGGGTAGACTAGAGAAACAAACTCAAAGATATGCATATGAATATAAGGGTATGGTTTATATACAAGAAGAATGGAACACTAAGAAAACATCCCAACCCAGTCCAGTTCAAAGTCATAAGTCCGATATTAGCTCATATAACTGATACCAGTGTATAACGTCTCCTTCCGACTCACGAAGTCACAGGTCAGTGGGTGCAGAGTCACAGTGCTGGCAGGGGTCTCCCCATGGCTCCTCACTTCCAGGGCTCAGGGTCCATCAACAGCATCCAGTGATGGTAGAAGCAACTCAGCACTGGCAAGGGTCTCCACGTGGCTTCTCCAGCTTCAGAGGTCTGGTTCCATCAGGGTAAAGCCGTGTGACTTCTCCGCCGGTTCCTTCAGCTCCTCGGATGCTGCCATCTTGTCTTGTCTGTAATTCATCATCTCTGAGACTAACTCGCAACAACTGGGAAGATAACTTCTCATCTTCATGAGGGAATATCATGAGATTTACCAGAAGTCTCAGGAGAAAGCCATGCCCACACGAAGGCCTCATTGGCTACTCAATGGCTATCTCCAGATTAACACGCTAGACTCCACCCCTACATCTCAATCATGAAATTAACATAAGCACATGACCGTCACATGGAAATAAAAAGAAAACCCCGCATTTCTCCCTCAGAGCTGCTGCTGGTTTCAAACTGCCAATCCTATGGATCATAGCCCAGTGAGCCCATTATACTACCAGGGCTCCTTTGGTAAAGTAGAAGGAAAGTGACAAAGAGGAAGCCTTTCAATGGGAGGGATTGGCATAATGGCTGCAACAATGGACTCAAATATAGGAAGAGTGAGGATGGTACACATCAGGCAGTATTTTTCTTTGTTGGACATAGGATCACGAGCAGTCAAAATTGACTCACTGGCACCCAACAACAACAAGAATGCCCTTTATTTCTTTTTTTGGGGGGGAGAGCATCACTGCCTCTGGTGGTCATGGGCGCTATGCAGTGCTGCTCCTGAGAGCCACTGCTGGATTTGAACTGCCAAGCCTGCGGGCTGCAGTCCCGCACTCAACCACTTACGCCACTGGGGCTCAGCCCAATAATGCCCTTTCTAACCCTTTCTGTTCTTTTTTAAAAAATCATTTTATTGGGGGCTCATACAACTCATCACAATCAATACATATATCTATTGTACGTAGGCCACATTTGTACATTTGTTGCCATCATCATTCTCGAAACATCCTCCTTCCACCTAGGCCCCTGGCATCAGTTCCTCATATTTTATCTCCCTCTCTCCTCCCCCTCCCATGAACTCTTGCCAATTTACAAATTATCATTATTTTCTCATATCATACACTGTCTCATGTGTCCCTTCCCCCACTTCCGTGTCATCCAACCCCAGAGAGGAGGATCTATGTAGGTTCCTGCAATTGGTTCCCCCTTCCTATTGCACCTGCCCTCCACCCTCCTGGTATCACTACTCACCACTGGTCCTGAAGGAATTATCTGTCCTGGATTCCCCATGTTTCTGGTTCCTATCTATACCAGTGTACATCCATGGTCTAATTGGATTCATAAGGTAGAATTGGGATCATGATAGTGGGGGCTGAGGAAGCACTTAAGAACTGGAAGAAAGTTGCATATTTCATTGCTGCTACTCTGTTCCTTGACTGGCTCATCTCCCCCCCACAACCCTTATATAAGGGGATGTCGCTTCACCATTGAGTCCCCAATCTATACTCCCCCTCATTTATAATGATATGATTTTTAGTTGTTTGATGGTACTTGATCCCTTTGACAAACCACTTCCTATTCTTGTATATCTTTCAGATCTCAGTTTAATACACTCTTGGTCAAAAGCCTTTCTAGTCACCTTACTAAGTAAAGTTGCCTTGTTACATACCTTATTCTTTGGCTGTAGTACATTTTCTTGACAGTCCAGTGTTATGCTTCAGTAACTATCTGTGTAGACACCAAGGTTCTTGTCCATTTTAATCACTATTGTCATTAGGCCTAGCATGTGGTAGTCACTTTAAAGTAAGTATTTACTTATTTTACTAATGGACTTGTGTGATAAGGCTAATTTTGATTCAGGTTGTCACAATATTTACTTATCATTCTTATTTAGATGTGCTTAGTGCTTGACATCTCTCAAAGGATTAAAAAATATTTCTTCTTCTTCTGCCTGCTTTTCTAATGACAGTCATGTAAGCAGACTTGACAAAGATGTTATCTGTGTTTTAAAGCAAAAGCAAGTTTGTGGTAGAACAACTCTTGACTATAAATGATTCCTTTTGCAATTATATTCCTGTTACATTTTTTACAATATGCAAAATGGCCTTGGGGTTGGCACATTACAGGATAAATCCTCAATCATATTCTAACGTAAGATAATTTTACAAATGATTTAAAATGCCTTGGGCCCTTGGATGCTATCCACCACACACTCTCAGAATTCTTGTGATTTGGAACTAGCTTCCCAAATAAATGCCAAATCAGATGAATAATGGATTTAGTTGAAACACCTCCATCTCTGAGAGTCATGAGAGACAGGAGATGATCAAGCAAGCATGAAAAGCATGTTCCAGCAAAAGAAAGCTTGTTCAAGCAGCTAAGCAAATCCAATGCAGTCACTGGCTGTCTACATTCACATGGCAATGGAATCCTGCTAGATCATTTAGCTTTGTTTAATTTATGAGTGAGATTGGAGGATTTCATTGATCTTTTCTGCACTCAGATGAGCCAGCTTTCTGAGAAGTCAGTACAAGCAGGCAGATGATCATTGTCTATCTTTTCAGAGACCTTAACTACAAAAAAGAAACGGCATGATTACAAAGCTAAGTTGTTCTTGGTGCTGTTAGGTGCTTCTGACAGTGACCATAGGTGCAAAGGAAAAACCCACTGCCCAGTACTGTGGCATCCTCACAAAGATTCCGATGTGTGAGCCTGCTGTTGCAGCAATTGGGTAAATCCGTCTCATGAGGCGTCTTCCTTTTTCACTGGCACTCAACCTTACCAAGCATAATGTCCTTCCCAGTCCTGGTCTCTCCCAATAACATATTTAAAGTATGGGAGACAAAGTTTTACCACCTGAGTTTCTAAGCAACATTCCGACTACCCTTCTTTCAAGACAGGGTGATTCATTTTTCTGGAAGTTCTTCATACATTCAGTATCCTTCTCCAACACCATAATTTAAAGGCATTCTTGGGTCTTCCTTACGCGTCCAGCTTTCACATACATTTGAGACAACTCAAAATACTGGGGCCTTGGTGATCATTGCATTTTAATACTTTACCGATGTCTTTTGCAGCAGATTTAGCAAATTAAATAAGTTTTTTGTTACATACCATAAACTGCCAGCCTGTTGCTTCCATGGACATTGATTATCGAACCAAATAACATGAAATACTTGACCACCTCAATACCTTCATCACTTACCAAGTTGTTATGCATTTTCTGGTTGTAAAAATTTTTGCTTTATTTATGTTAAGGTATTGTGTTAGTGTGGGAAAACTAGAGAAACAAATTCATAAGCATGCATATGCATATAATAAAGAGTTTTATGTACAAGAGCAACTTTACATTAAGAAAACATCCTAACCCAGTCCAGTCCAAGGTCATAAATCCGATATTAGTCCTGATGTCTGATATCAATCTATAAAGTCCTCTTCAGACTCTTAAAACACATGCAATGACATCAAATGAAGGACAATCACAGGCCAGTGGGTAGAAAGTCTTTGGAAGCATCTCAGGGCTGTCATGGGCCTCTCTGTGGCTTCTCAAGCATCTCAGCAAGAAGGATTTACCACATTTCCCAGAATTCTCAGGAGTAGTCCATGCCCACACCGAGGCCTTATTAGCTATCTCCATATTGATGGGCTAGACTCCATCCTTACACTCTGAATCCTCAAACTGACACCAGCTTAGGCAACAGCCACAGGTGTAATCTGTAATAACAGGTATAGACTTTGATTTTTTTGTCAATAAGTGCTTACAGTCTTTCTTTATCTTCAACAAGCAAGGTAATATCAATTGCAGTTTGTCAGGGAATCCGCGATCTCAGATTATTTGCTCCACATACCAATTGAATAAGTTTAGTATACATTTGATCCTGCACAAGACTTTTTCAGAGTGTTGAAAGGACCTTCCTTTGAGGATTAAGGTGTGCCTGACCAAAGTCATGGCATTTTCCATTGTCTCACATGCACGTGAAAGTTGGACAGGGAATAAGGCAGACTCAAGAAGAGTGGATGCATTTGAATTGTGGTGCTGGAGAAGAGTATTGAAAGTCCCACCAAGTACTAAAATGACAACGCGATCTGTCTTGGAAGAAGCAAGGCCAGAGTTCTCCTTAGAGGTGAGGATGCCAACACGTCCTCTTACAGACTTGGGACATGTCAGGAGAGACCAGTCCCTGGAGAAGGATATCATGCTCTTTAAAGCAGAGGGGCAGCTCATCAGCTCTCCAAGAGCAAGGCTGGGCTTCCTACTTCCACCAGGGCAATGATGGCACAAAAGAAAAAAAAGTAGAAGGGCAGCAAAAGCCCTCAAGGAGATGGATTGGCAGCGTGGCTGCAACAGTGGGCTGAAGCACTGCGACAATTGTGAGGATGGCAGGAGGCCAGGAAGTATTTCAGTCTATTGTGCATGGGGTCGCTATGGCACCACCAACAGCAGGCCCCGATGCACATTTTTCCTGACTTTAAACCATGCTGTATCCCTCTGTTCTGTCCAAACAGCTGTCTCTTCATGTATATGAACTCTTTTATCTTTTTCAGTGAGTTCTTAAAGTCTTTTTCACCTTCAACAACCAAGGTGAACATATATATATGTGTTTGAGCACAAAGAAATGTTCTGAAATTCTCATTCTTCTTATTGGTATTCACACTTTACAATGGAGCATATTTTGGAACAGCATTGGCTAAAAGGTTCAATCATAATAAATTTTCACTGCCAATTTACCAAAATCATGTTTCATAAATAAAAAATGTACGTCACAATCCAGGTTTATTATCAAGATTTTTGCAGTGACTTGCAACCCTCAAGCACTTTTACAAAATCATGAACCATATAAACGAAATGCAGTAAATGGATCGCTTTGCTCCAGACGCTTTTGAAATGCACATGCCTCCGGAGACCGAGTAGTGGGTTGAGTCATACATATGCAATGTTTTGGGTTTTTTTTTCTCA
>PVJH01032321.1:0-22719 GCA_004026705.1 Nesogale talazaci | reverse complement strand
GCCCACCATCCTGACCACCACCGCCACGCTGCCCGCCGTCGTCACGGTGACCACCAGTGCCAGCGGCTCCAAGACGACAGTCATCTCCGCAGTGGGCACCATCGTGAAGAAAGCCAAGCAGTGACCCAGCGGAGGGACCCACCCCTCCTGGACTCAGACTGTTGCCCCCGGGGGTGGGGGCAGGGGTGACGGAACCCCACGGTGTGGAAAGAGGACCCCAGGGCTGGCCAGCCAGCTGCCTAAAGACTGTGCACCTGCGTGGACTCCTCCCTATTAAACGTGCTGCCCTCTTCGTGCCCGCGCACGCTCTGTGGGCTAGGCCGGTGCCCTGGGACCAGAAATGGGGACACCGACCCCCGAGGCGAAGCCAAGCGCTGCTCGGCAATCAGGGTGCCCCGTGAAGCTGCCCGAGCAGGGGGACGACAGCGTCCGTCCGCCACTGCACACCCAGCCCGCCCCAGAGTCTCAGAATACACCCAAGTGTCTGGGGCGGGCTGGCCTGCAGAGAGACGGGGAGCCAGGTCGCCCAGACCTTGCTGCCAGTGTGCGGCCAGCTGGCTCGGAGCGGCGGGGCGGTGAATCACCTCCGCTGGCCAGGCCGCAGCTCATTGTGTATGTGAACACCCCTCTGGGAACCCCTGGCACCCCACCCTTCCTCCCCCTTATCTCTGCCCCACAGCAGCCCAGGCAGCCTGCTCCGCTGCCAGCCATCAACCAGGGCCAGAGCCGACTTCCCTCCCAGCCGCCTACCGAGTCCCCAGGGGGCTCGTTTATCCCATCCGAGGAAGGAAGGGGGGGCCACGAAGAGCAGGGGCTTCTCCGAGCAGGTCGGCCTGAGGTCCCCAAAGTGAAGCTCAGTCACACGCGGCCCTCTTCCCCACAGGACACCCTAGGGTTCGCGTCTCAGCCTTCGGAGAATGTCGGCGTCCACCTGCCCTCAGCCTCAACAGGGCCTGTGCTATAGCCCCACCGGCCCAGGCACCAGGGGAAGTACGTGACAGTATGGTCCGTCAGGGCAGTTCCCGATCAGTGCCCAGCCAATTGTGGGGGGCTGTGGGACCCGGGAGTCTTCTGTGACAGCTTCACAGGCGAGCACACTTCACAGAGGGTCACCTTCGCCAACCAGCCCCGCTTTGGCATTTCCCACCACAGAGACGAGGGCCGTGAGATGATGGATCTAGTTGTTGACAGGGACTGAGGCCCCCTCCCCCTCCCCTGGGCTTTCTCCCAGGGGTCTTTCCCTTCCTTGAGCCCAAGCTGTGACCCTGTGCTGGGCTCCGTGTGCCTCCAGGGGACCGGGACCGGCCACCACAGGGCTGGGAGCAGACCAGAGCCCAAGTCTGTCTGATCCTCTGTTCTTCTGGACTTGACTCTCCCTGAAGAGGGCTGGCGCATCACCCCACTAACTACAAGCCCCTCAGTTTGGGCCCGGCCACTCGGCAGGAGAAAGACGAGGCTGGCTGTCCCCCTCACATGTCCGGCCTCCAGAGCCCCACGGTGCAGTTCTGGCCATGGGTGTGGAGTTGCCCACTGGGGCAGACGGTTCACGGATGGCGGGATCCATCCGGGCTCAGCTGCAAAGCCCCCCGAGACTCCAGCGCTCTGCTTCTGCAGGACGATGCTGAGAGATGTGCCCTCCAGCACAGGAGGGAGGGAGGCACGCAGTGGCAGCACGTGGACATTTAAAAGGAGATTAAAACTCCCGCCCAGAGAGTCTCTGGGGGCAGCTGAGGTCCATGGCGAGGTGCTTCCGAAGAAAGGCTGCTCACCATCCCCAAGGTCACGGCCACCGACACCTGGGACTGACATCCCCACTCTGAAACCCCGAGACCAAGCCGACAACGACGGTGGAGTCCCACCGAGGATGGCAGGGACCTCTGCTGCAGAGACAAGGTCTCCCGGCATTCAGGGGGGTACGGAGTGACTTACCCTCTTGGTGACCGCTCACAAGACCTGCCCAGGTCAGGCTTGAACCAGCTCGGATTTCACACACTCCCTGCCCTCCCCCAGAACTCGGGTACCTGGACATCAGACCTGCCCAGCTTCTGCCACGGCCCACCCAGCCGGCCCTTGCTCTCCTCCACAGCTGGGGGGTCACCTCCTCCAGGGTCACTCCTTAGCTGGCCCACCTTGGGGCCCAAACTGCCTGCTCTTCCTGGCAGCCATGGAACCCAAGCTGACTCGGCCCGCCCGCCCTGTGGGCCTCCCCGCCCACCGTTCACTGTTCACCCTCCCTGTCCCTGAGAAGCTGCGAGTGCTTTTGAGCTGCTGACCCTGGGGTCACAGCCCAAGGGGGAACCACGATGCCACGAGAGCTTGACTGCCGCCAGCCACGCAAGGACGGCCTTCTCGGAAGAACCAAGGCGCTTGAAGGACCCAGAACCTGCCGGAAGAACGAGCCAGCCTGTCAGGAGAAGGGCAGCCGGAACGCCCCTTAGAATCAAGATGCCGGGAAGAGACCGCCGGCCCTGGAAAAGGACCTCGTGCTTGATAAAGTAGAGAGAGGGTCCCGGAGAAAGAAGACCTTCGATGAGATGGGCTGCAGCAGCACGCTCGGCAGACGGAGCAACCCTTGTGAAGGTGGCACGGGGGGAGGGGTGGTCCTGTTGTACGTGGGTCATTAGGAGGGGCTGCCCCTCGCAGCCACACTCGCCTGGAGGTTGGCATTCTTGAGCCCAGGTGATGTGGTCAGTGGGTGACAGCCTGTAAGGTAGTCCCCCCTCCTACAAGGCAAGGGGTGGCTGGGAGTTCCTCACGGCCACAGTCCCCCTAACTGCGCAGGGCGGTGAGCAGCTCCCTGCCGCCCTCACCGCTGTCCAGCCTCTGTCCGGGTAGCAGGGGGCTCAGCCCACTGATGTTTCTGCTCCTGGGACCCACGGCAAAGACGGGCACGAGCACTTGCTGTCGCTAGGGCCTGGTGTGCGCTGAGGGTCAGAGGAGCGAGTGGCAGGCTTCGTGGTCGATTCCCAACAGGCCTGTGCTAGGCTGTCCTGCGCTTACAGCCATGGGGTTTTCTGTGATGGGTTCCTTGTGTTCCAGGGCTGCTGAGTGACAGCAGAGGAGGCCGAGACTGGACTCAGAGTGGGGATGCGGTGACAACAGGGTGGGGCAGCCCCCCCCCCCCCCACGGACACTCCCCTGCAGGGCGAGAAAGGACAGAAGGTACCAGTGTGAGTGACCAACACACAGATCAGGAAAAGAAGGAAGATGGAAGGGTGACAAGAGCAAAGGCCCATCCCCAATGTTCATTCTGAATGTCAATGTTGAAAATAAACCCATGCTTTGTGTTGGTTTGTTTTTCCCTCCTTCATCTCAACCGCACAGGCTCCCAGAGCAGATGTGCTTTCCAGTGGAACATTCCAGGCATTTTGTTTCATGTCACTCCCTGGTTGAAGTCCCCGCAAGGTGCCAGCACTGACCCCCCACTTCCTACCCCTGCCCGCTGCCATTCCTCTTCCCTCCCCTTCACGCCGGCCAGCCCTGCCCTCTCCACCTCCAGGCCTTGCCAGCGAGACCGTTCCCTAGAGACTGGTCTGCTGTTTGCCCTGGTGGTGCAGGGGCCCAGCTGGACCGTTTCCTTCAAGGGCAGCAGTTCAAACACCAGCCTCACCAGGAGGGGCAGGGAAGCGCCTGCATCCCGGGGAGCCGCTCTGTTCTGCCCCGCAGGCTCGAGCGCCCGGTCACTGTGAGTCAGCGGCCAGCGGAAGGCGGTGGGTTTGATGTTGGTGTTCCTGGTCTGACTAGTCGAGCCCTGGGGATGCGTTTGGTGCCAGGTTTGAAGGATGACTAAGGGCCGTAATCGCGGGATAATCTCGGGCTTTAAAAACAAGAACAGCCCCAAACAGAACAAACACATCCCCTCTCTGTCCCCTCGACACCCCATGTGAAGTGCCCCAGTACCATTCCCCCTCCGCCAGATCGGCGCTGTGGGAGAAAGGGGTGGATCGGGTAGGACGGAGGAGCGCTTGGTTCTAGAAGGCTGGGGTGCCTAGCAGAAATGCTGCTTCCGGGGAGGCTCGGCTGCCCCGACCGGGTTTAATGTGAACAGGAAGCACGGCATTGATCTTAAGCCGGTGGACACCTAAACATCCCCTCATCCCTAGGAATAGCTGAGAGAACAACAAAGCCACTGCCGACTCATGGCGGCCCGGCAGGACAGGATAGGCCCGCCCCCGGGGGTTACCAAGACCGCCAGTCAGTCTTGACAGGCGTGGAGAGCCCGTTGTCCTGTGGAGGGCTGGCGGTTTGGAACTGCTGACCCGGTAGCCAACAGCCCAGTGCGTACCCACCCCACCAGGCCTCCCGTCATACCTGGGAAGAGCACGGAGGAATCCCCTTCCCCGAGATTGGAGTTGAACGTCCTCTTCAGGGCTTCCTCCGAGGCAGGAGGCGTGACACAGGGTCCCTGCACTGGGGGGAGGGCACCATGTATTCCCAGCTGATGAAGATACCCCAGAGCCCTGAGCCCCTCCTCACTCACAGCAGGAGCACGGCCCTGAGGTGGTAAGTGGACAGGAGTAGAGAGTCCCCTCTTCCTCCCTCAGAGGGGCTGATGGTTTCAAACTGTTGATCTTGTGGTTGGGACAGCACCGCCGGGGCCCCTTGGCCACCCTGGCAAATAAAAATGAATATACCCCAATAAAATGATTTATAAAAAAATGGAGGGGGAAGGAGGAGCTTATACCAAGGACTCAAGTAGAAAATATTTGGAAATGAAGATGCCAACGTGTACAAATATGCTGGATACAAATGATGTACTGAATTTTTTTTGGGGGGGGCATCACTGCTCTCCGGTGGTGGGAGTGGTAGGCCCAGCCCCACTGCTGGAATTGAACCTCCGCCCCAGTGGGCCACAGTCCCACGCACAACCACGACGCCACCGGGGCTCAGCCCCGATGTACTGAATGTTATAAGAGCTGTTAGAGCCCCCAATAAGATCATTGGGGCAAAAAATTGCTAGGGTTTATAGCAATATGTTTTGACTAATCATATTACAGAGATGTTAAGTGAAAATATAACTCACAATAAATGTCAGATAAATCATTACAGTATTAAAAAATTAATATAGAGGGGCTGAGCCCCGGTGGCATAGTGGTTGAGGGCAGGTCTGTGGCCCATGGGGTTAGTGGTTCAAATCCAGCAGCAGCTCTCCAGGAGCAAGGCTGGGCCTCCTACTCTCACCAGAGGGCAGTGATGCCAAAAAATATATAGAGGGCTGAGCCCCAGTGGCGTAAGTGGTTGAGTGCGGGACTGCAGCCCGCGGGCTTGGCAGTGCAAATCCAGCGGAGGCTCTCAGGAGTGGCACTGGGTAGCTCCCATGACCACCAGAGGGCAGTGATGCCCCCCCAAAAAAATTAATATAGAGAAATAAATAGTAAATAGAAGCTTCCATGAATAGAGCCAGCATGGCCAACTCTGCACTGGACTTGTCTGGGTCATGAGACAGGAGTGGGGAAAGGACATTAATCCTGTAGCCCCAAGTGTCTGTCTAACTTATCTGTAAAGTCGGGGTGCACTGGGCCAGAAAGTGGGCTGCATTATGAGGCCCAAGAACACCCACGCTATCAGCTGCCCAGGTGTCCCCATGGCAGCCCGGCTGCTCCTATAGTCCATAAAGGAGTTGGCAGGGCATGAGTCTAGTTTTTGTTCTTCTTGTTTGGTTTTGGGTTTTTTGGGTGGGGTGCCTCACTGCCCTGGTGGAAGTAGGAAGCCCAGCCTTGCTCCTGGAGAGCTGCTGCTGGATTTGAACCATCAACCCTGTGCGCTGCAGTCTTTTTATTTTTTTGTTTGATTTTCTTTTATTTTATTAATTCTATTTTTTCAATTAAAAATCATTTTATTAGGGGCTCGTCCATTGTTTTTCACAACACATAAATAAACATACTGTGCCAAGCACCTTTGCACGTCTGCGTCTGTCATCATTCTCCAAACATCCGCCTTTTCCCTTGAGCCCTTGGTATTGTTTTTATTTTTAAAATCATCTTATTGGGGTCTTATACAGCTCTTCTCACCATCCATCCATCCCTGTGTCAAGCACATTTGCACTTACGTTGTCATCATCATTTTCAAAACATTTTCTTTCAACTTGAGCCCTTGGTATCAGCTCCTCCTTTCCGCGCCCCCCCCCTTCCCCTACCTCTCCCGGTATGGCTACTCTCATTATTGGTCCTGAGGGGCTTATCTGTCTGGGATTCCCAGCTGTTATCTGTACCAGTGTCCATGCTCTGGTCTAGCCGGATTTGTAAGGTGGAATTGGGATCATGAGACGGGGGAGGGGGTTGGGGAGGAAGCACGAAAGAATTAAAGGAAAGTTGTAAGTGTGCTCGGTGCTGCAGTGTACCCTGACTGGCTTACAGAAGCGAAAACAGGCCCGGGGAGGGTGTGTGATCGCCCGCTCGAAAACATGGTCCAGTGTCTGCCCCTGAGCTGGGCACTGTGCCCGGTGCGGAGGGGGATGGGGGTTGGAGGTGAGAGATCCGGGTGGAGGGTCACTGCCCTGCCCAGGGGTCGATCCCCTGGGGCAGAGAGACCCCCCTAGACCAACGTGGCCAGCGCATGTCTGGAGACCCCGACGGGAGTGCTGGCCGCGGTCAAGGAAGGAGAGGGGTGCATGTGGCATGGGTACATGGGTGGACCGGGCGAGGGGCGGGGGCCTGCAGGCTGAGGGACCGCCCCGAGCTGCAAGGTGCCACTGGGTCCGGGCTCCGGGCTGGCGGACACTGCTGGCCGGCGGGCCAGAGACCCCAGGGCAGGGCAGGGAGCTGTGGCGAGGCTGGCACTGCGCCTCCCCGGCCACAAGCCATTTGAAGGGGGTCGGGAGGCCCAGCCCTGACGCATCGCCCTCTGATCCGCCCCCCCCGCGTGCTGAGAGGCCCTGACAAGTGACAGCGTCGGGTCCCGGGCGCGGGGCTGGGTGGGGAGCGCCCGTCGGGGCGGTCGCGGCGCGGCCTGGCAGGGGCCCAAGGAGGCCGGCGGAGGGCGGGCGGGCGGGCGGACCGGGAGCGCGGGGTGGCTCCTCCCCCCACCCCCAGCCCGCCCGCGGGAGGTCGGGGCGCTGTTCCGGGGGGCGGGCCCGGCGGCCAGGCTCCTGCCCCGACAGGTGCGCGCCGCGCAGGAATGCGAGCGCCTGACTCACCAGCGCCGCCTGCCTACCTGCCCGCCCGCCGCCCTTAAAGCCGCCCGCGCGCCCGCCCGCCCGCCACGCGGCGCCCAGCCACAGCCCTGCAGCCAAGGTAGGGGCCGCGCCGCCTCGCCTCGCCGGGGCGGACAGCGGGCAGCGGGCGGGCCGGGCGCGGTCGCGAGCCCCGAGCGCCCACCGGGGCGCCCCGATTGCTGCTTCCGCAGCAGGAATGGCGGGTGCCCACCAGCCCCGGGCGGGCGGCTGCGCCGGGGAGCCGCGGTGGGCAGTGCCAGTGGCTTTTGTTTCCTGGCTTCTTCCCTTCCTGGACGCTGGCAGGCCCTGCCCAGGGCAGGTGTCCCATGTGCCAGGGTGTGCCGGGGACAGCCGGGAGCAGAGGGCAGAGGAGTCGGAGCCAGGGGGCAGCCAGCAGAGGCCCCGGTGTTGGGTGGGTGTGGGAAGAAGCCGGAAAGGGTGGGCGGCTTGCTGACAGCGCTGCAGATCGGGGTCTTGGGGTTGGCAAAGATACAGAAGCAGCTACCCAACCGAGGTGGTGCCCCCGCTGGGCTGGGCAGGGGCCTCTGGGTGCGGTGAGGCCTGTCTACCCGGCCGGGGAGTCCCTGGCTTCCTTTCCCCTTGGCTTGCTAGCCCTTCTTTCAAAGCCGACTGCAGACACCCTTCCTTCAGAAAGCAGCCCCCCTCACCTCACACACTAGCCCAGGAGTCTCAGCCTACCAAGGTCACCTCCTTCATGCCACCCTGCTTCCCACCCCTCCTCCTGGGCGGACAGCGCCATGCTCACTGCTGACCCCCAAAGTGCCAGGGGGGTAGAGTGCAGAGGTGGCCAGACAGTGAGAGGGGATCCCCCTCCTTTACCCTGAGCTCCTGAGGGGCTAGGGACCCTAGCTTCTCCCTGAACCCTAGGTGAGTGCCCAGACCTGCCATGCTGGGGATTGGGGTAGCAGGAGGGTGGGGGCTCTGAGAGGGACAGTCGGACTGTAGTATCCAAAGGGTCCCTGGAGTGAGGAGGGACCTGGGTAGGGGGAGAGGCTAGCTTGTGTCACCGTGCGTGGATTGAGGGACGGGTCCTGCAAGCTCGGCCCAGCCCACTAGACCCGTGTCCACCGATATGCCCACGGCCCTGCGCTTCCTCTGAGAGCTCCTCCTTTCTGACATTGTGATGTTTAAAAACTTTTCCAGCACTGCAAGACGTCCCTCTGCATGTCCGGCCCCTCCCTGCCATGCTGTGCCCTCTGGGGCACGTCAGGGGCAAATGTGTGTGTGTGTGGGGGGGGACTCGGTCCCCCGCTCTGTGAAATGAGGAGAACTGGGGGTGTCTGCACAAGACCTTGTGTTTGTTAATAACTATCGGGTCCCTGAGGAGCAGGGCACAGGCTGGCTGTACTACTGAGTTGGGGATGGAGAGGGGGTGTCCCTGCTTACAGGATGCCCCTGGGGCCCCTGCTTGCAGGCCAGGGGAGGGCAGGCTGGAGCTGGGCTCAGCTACCCAGTGCCACTGAGTAATGGTGCCCCTGGGGCTGAGCCTGCATTGTGTAGCATGTGGGTGTGGTGCCCACACCCCAGGGCTGCAGGAGAGTGGCTTCCCACTAAGCCCCACCTCAGGGGCTCAGGGCACTGTGCCCAGGGCCTCGTTAGCCGTTGTCTCAGGTGGGATGCCTGTCCGTCCTGTGGCTGTGTTGGCGTTCTTGGGGACCACCTCACAGTCATGTGGTCACCAATACAGACCTATTTTCCTAGCTGGGCAAGGACTCCAATCCAGGCCGTTAGGCAGGGACTGAGACTATCAAGGGGGAGGCCAGTGGACACGTGTGGTCTTGGGCCATTGGGGTAGGGGAATTGTCCCTGGAGAGAGAGGCAGGACCCTGACCTTTGCCCCTGGCACTGAGACCTTGTGAAGCTGGCCAGCCCCTACGTCTTAGTGGCCTCCGAATGCTGGTGGCTGCCCTGGGCCCCTGTGGAGCTGAGAGGTTTGATATGAGCCCAAGGTGGATGGGGGCCCCGGGGGACAGCTGGCCGTGTGCAGACTGGGCCTTGTCACCTAGCCCTGGGCTGACGCTAACCCCAATTGAGAGCCCAGGGCCCCGGGAATTCCAGTGGGATTGGGGGGGGGGGGGAATTCAGGGCCCAGTGGGAGATTCCTCCTCAGGTCCTAAAGGTCACTAAGCCTCTATCCCTCGGGCACACTCCCCTAATCAGAGTGGGCCAGGACAGGGAGAGGCCAGGCAGGCAGGGTCAAAGCCTCCTCGGTCTCTGTCCAGCCTGACTCAGGCCTGCTAAGGTCCGAGTGATCAGGACAGAACAAGGCCTGGCCTACTCGCAAGAGACCACAACAGACAGCCAGGTCTTGAGACCAGCTTGCCTAGAGCCTGGAGCCCCCAAAGGCAGAGGGTGAGGCCTCCCTGGGCGGGCACAGACCTGCAAAGGTGCCAGCCATTTCCGGATGGCAGGAAGGGGCAGCAGCGTGGCCTGGGAGAGGTCCCTGAAGCACACAGAGCCTCCGTTTCCACAAGGGCCTTGTGGGAAGGGCATGATGGCCTCAGCTGCAGAGCCCTGAGGGGTGGACCAGGGATGTGAAGGCATCAGGTGTCCACTCTTCTGTTACAGGAGGAAGAGGATGGGAGGAGTGAGTCCAGGCCCCTGGACCGGGCTGCTGCTGGCGGCCCTGCTGATGGTCAGCTTGCCGGGCCACATGGGTGAGTGGGACAGGGGCCTGCTTTCAGGGTGTGGCCCTCGCACACAGAGCCCCCTCGAGTCCAGACACTCACTCTGCCAGCCAACACATCACCAAGGCATGCAGGGGCTGGGGAGGCCTGAGAGGTGAGGGGTGTGTGTGTGTGTGTGTGTGTGGAGGGGGGGGTGTTCTCTCATCCTAAGCTGAGACAGATACCCTGAGAGAGCCCTCAGAGTTCTAGCAGGGGTCCTTAAACTTTTTAAACAGGGTTCCAGTTCACTGTCCCTCAGACCGTTGGAGGGCCGGACTAGAGTTAAAAAGGAAAACGATGAACAAATTCACTGCAGGTCTGAGATGAGTCGGCTGCTAAGCAGGACAGGCAGTGGCGGCAAAAACACCCAGCGGGTCGCATAAATGTCCTCGGCGGGGCCCTATGTGGCCCGCAGGCCATACTTTGAGGACCCTTAGTCTGGAGGGTGGAGTTGAGTCTCTGAGCCCCGCTCTCTGCAAGTCTCCACTCCCTGGTGTGCACCAGCTCTGACCCCTGGAAGGTTCCTTGGTTAAAGTCCTACTTAGAGTCGGGGCTAGATCTCTGTGGGAATATTTACACCATGGACATTGGCAAACAGCTGCCCACCCCACAGGCCTCTGCACCTCCCTCCTGCCCAGTCTTTAAAAAATAATAACAAATGGGCAAGGTGGGGGATCAGCACTCACTCGGTGGGTGTCTTGCTGATTTGAAAATGTGGAACGCATTGCATTTGCTGCTGCGGTTGAGGTTAGACACAGCTGAACACATTGCAGCTCAACGCTTTCTGCCCAACGCCAGTCATGTCCGCACCCTCCTTTTCCGAGTAGTTCAGGGGGCCCCCCCGCCACCATGAAGGCACTGCCCCTCAAGGCGCCCGCTGAGCCTTCCCAGCTGCTGTCTGAGCCCACAGAGGGAGAGAGCTTAGCAATCACGTCTAACCACAGACCAATTCCAGGAGAGCCCCCACTGACTGCGCATCATCGGTCCCAAGGGACAGAACAGACAGGGATCCCAGTAACAGCTGAGGGACACACTGGGAGGGCCCCTCGTTCATTTGCAGGGTCCCAAATTGAGCCCTAGGCCCTGCATTCACCAACAAGGTGCTTGCAGCTCCTGGGGACCCCACGTGGGCCAGAGTGGAAGTGTGCTGGGACTGGAGGGAGGCGGGGTTCCATGGCTGAGTTTGCAGAAAGAGATCGCCTGGCCTTTCTTCTGTGCCACCTGTGGGTAGACCCAAGCCGCCAGCTTTTCAGTTAGCAACCGAGTGAGTGAATCATTTCCAACACCCAAGGGCAGGTCCGGGACACACAGCGATAGATGAGGCAGGCAGGCATGTGGCAGAGATGCCACGTGGCCCTTCCGCCCAGGGTGGAGCTGTGATGGGGGCAGGGAGTCTGTGAAGGACCAGGACCAGGCAGGGTGGGCCCATCCCCGGCCACCTCTAGAAAGGTGGCGGGGTCCCAGGAGTTAGCAGACCCGGAACCCCCAGACTCCAGGCAGCGAGTGGACCAGCACATATGTCTCCAGCACCCCATTGTCCCTCCGGACTCGGGCAGAACGTCACAGGGGTGAGACCTGCCTCTGGGCCCTCCCTGAGCACCCAGCTCCGCATTCCTCGAGCGGGGGGCCCCTGGGGAGCGCGAGGCCATTCCGAGGTCCATCTCCCCCCTCCCCCACCCCCGTCCTCTTGACCCCCAGCGAACCGCTGCAAGAAGGCGCTGGTGAAGAGCTGCACGGAGTGCATCCGGGTGGACAAGGACTGCGCCTACTGCACCGACGAGGTCAGGCCCCCCCTCCCTGCCACCCCCACCCCTGCCCTGGCCAAGGCCACACTTGCCCCGCCCTCAGGCCAATCTCAGACCAGTTGGGTGTGGGAGAGCAGGCAAGGGTCCAGAGCATTCCGGGGAAAACAAGCCCCCGGGGTGAGGACAGCCAGGGGCTGGGCACTGACCCCGTCCTCTGCTGTCCAGATGTTCAGGGAGCGGCGCTGCAACACGCAGGCCGAGCTGCTGGCCGCCGGCTGCCGGCAGGAGAGCATGGTCGTCATGCACAGCACCTTCGAGATCACAGAGGTGCCCGGCGGCGAGGGGCCCGGGTGGGGCTGGGGGTGGGGGCTCTCCCTCCGGAGGGTCTGCCGTGCCCCTCGGCTGGACCGAGAGGCTCGCCCTGAGGCTGCTGTCCCCTCCCCCGGGTGCAGGAGACCCACATCGACACCACGCTGCGACGCAGCCAGGTGTCCCCGCAGGGGCTGCGGGTGCGGCTGCGGCCCGGGGAGGAGCGCCACTTCCAGCTGGAGGTCTTTGAGCCGCGGGAGAGCCCCGTGGACCTGTACATCCTCATGGACTTCTCCAACTCCATGTCCGACGACTTGGCCAACCTCAAGCAAATGGGGCAGGACCTGGGTGAGCCTCACAAGCGGAGGCAGGACATCTGAGCCCCACTCCTCCCCACCCCCGAGGAGACACCCTCCCACGTCCTCAAGGGAGGGCCTCCAACCACACCTGCCTGCTCCCTGCAGACACCCACCTGGGAAAGTCCAGGGGACATCAGAGCCAGCGGCCCCGACAGGGAGGGAGGATCGATCCTCCATGAGATCTCAGCCCAGCCAACAGAGCGGGCGTTAGCTACCCAGCCCGGCAACGGTCCAGCTGCTTGGCTCTGGGTGCCCCCTGAGCCCCACTTCCCTCACCTGTTTATAAGAACAAATCTCGCAGGAGCATGAACTGTGGTTCCGACTTCGGATCTCGGCAGTTCCCCCCACGTCCTCCTTCCCAAACCTGTCCCAGAGCCCTTGTGTCTGTTTTAGGGGGTTCTCTTGGTGGGGGGGGACAGTGGGGTAGGTGGTGAGCACTAGAGCTCAGTCTCCTTGGGTGGCATAAGCAGTGAAGTGCTCACAGCTCATCGCAAGGTCGGTCGTTCGAGTCCACCCAGACGTGCCGCGGAAGAAAGGCCTGGCAACCTCCCAGTCCCAAACCCACGTCCAGGAACCCTGCAGGGGCCCCCCAGGGGTCAGTTGTGGACTCCACGGCCGTTGTGGGCGGCCACAGGGTCAGCTGTCCCCTCTTTCCTGTGATGTCCAGCTGATGTCCTGAGCGACCTCACCAGTGACTACACCATTGGGTTTGGCAAGTTCGTGGACAAAGTGAGCGTCCCCCAGACAGACATGCGGCCTGAGAAGTGAGTGACCGGGTGGGCCCCAGGGGGGCAGGGGTCTTGGCCTCCTCCATCGCCCAGCCCTAGAAATCCTTCTGGTGGATGAAATGAGAGAAAGGACTGCTGGCCAGAGGTGGGGGAAGCATCGCAGGGGTCCACAGGGCCTGGCAATCTGCTGCCCCCCAGTGAGCAGAGCCTGGGAACCACACAGAAGCGAGTTCAACTCTGGGGCTCTTCTCCCCCCTGACGCGCTCTCCCCCTTCCCGACTCTCTCCGTCCAGGCTCAAGGAGCCCTGGCCCCACAGCGACGCCCCCTTCTCCTTCAAGAACGTCATCAGCCTGACCAAGGACGTGGAGGAGTTCCGGAGTAAGCTGCAGGGAGAGCGCATCTCAGGCAACCTGGACGCTCCGGAAGGGGGCTTTGACGCCATCCTGCAGACAGCTGTGTGCACGGTGAGCCCAGGGCCGTCTCCTCAGCTCCGGCCCCAGACAAACCCAGAGCCTCGGGGGAGAGGGGGGTCCTAAATGGCCATCCCAGGGTAGATATGCCAGCAACCGACATGAGCCAGCGAGGCGGACATGGGCTTGGTGTTCCTGAATCCTTGGACGCCCATCTCTCAGGGCCCACGAGTGGCCCCCTCTCCAGCTGTGCTGGGGACACTTCTTTCTACCTGTTCACTCTCTTCTGTTTTCCCTTTGGGAAAGAATACAGCCTGGGAAATTGCAGGCACCTTGGAAAACCAGGAACAGGGCTGAGCCCCGGTGGCGTAAGTGGCTGAGTGCGGGACTGCAGCCCGCGGGCTTGGCGGTTCAAATCCAGCAGCAAAGCGGCAACTGGGTAGGGCCCACGACCACCAGAGGCAGTGATGCCCACAAAAAAAAAAAAAAAAGGAAAAGAAAACCAGGAACAGAAGCTGGTCAGTCTCTCCCTCGGCCCCTCCCTGGTCGCCCTGCCTGCTGATTGTCCCCCCTCCCCCACGCCGACACAATTGCAACTGGGGACCCCGGGGCTCCCTTCTTCCCCACCAAGCGCAAGCACAGGCAGCTCGTCTTCAAAGTCGCCACCCGTGTTTTTCCAACAGGTCGCTTTCCACACAGACCGCTCCTCCCTGAGCAAGTGCCTCACTCACTCTCTGACCCCTCACCAGTCCGGCCGGCCGGCGCCGGTTTGTAAAATCGGTCTGTTTCACTGGTGAACTGTGTTAGGGCCGGCAGTGACACGCAGCCGTGGTGATGGCGTGTGTCCTGGGCTGGGCTGGCATTCTCAGCGGTTGGGGTGAGGCCACGATGCCATTTGGCAATTTTGGGATGATGTCCCTTGGCCGTTATGGGAGGGTGCAGTCCTCTTCCGTCTTGTGGCCTGATCTAAAGACTGGTCATTAGAACCTGGCCACCCGCCGTGTGGATGCCTGAGGGTCAGGTGCTGCTGCACACAGCTCTTTGACCTTGGGCGTTGGTGTGGGAACATTCTCCTGTCCACGGGGAGGCTGAGAGTTGGAGTGGGCATCAGAGGAGGCTGCTTCGGGACTTCCATGGAGTCCTCTGGGACCCACAGAGCCTGCCCTCATGTCCCGCCCCCATCCTTCATCAACATGCCGGATGGCGACATGGTGTGACCCCCCGCCAGAGTCCATATCCACTGCCCTACGGGACCCTGGGGTGACTGGGCCTCAGTGTCCCCCCTGGTTCTCTCTAGAGCGACATCGGTTGGCGCCCGGACAGCACCCACCTGCTGGTGTTCTCCACCGAGTCCGCCTTCCACTACGAGGCCGACGGCGCCAACGTGCTGGCGGGCATCATGAGACGCAACGATGAGGAGTGCCACCTGGATGCCTCGGGCACCTACACCCAGTACAGGACGCAGGACTACCCGTCGGTGCCCACCCTCGTGCGCCTGCTGGCCAAGCACAACATCATCCCCATCTTCGCCGTCACCAACTACTCCTACAGCTACTACGAGGTGGGGGCCCGGCTGGAGGCGGGGGCGGCGCAGGGTCCAGATCCTGCTCAGACAACCTTCCTTCCCCCACCCACCTGAGTTGTCTCACGCCACCGTCACAGAAACACCACAAAGGGCGTGGGGGCGCTTTAACACCCAAATGAGTCCTCTCGCAGCTAGGCGGTCTGGAGGTCCAAATTCAGGGTGCCGGCTGCTCTCGGGGGACTCCCCCTGTGGGTCCATACTGGAGGAAGGTCCTGCGCCTCCCATCCTGGCCCATCTCCCCATCTCTGGCTCCACCAGGGCCCCTCCTTCTCTGGCTCTCTTTTACATATCAAACGTGCGGGGCTGACAGCACACCTGAGGCCAACCTGACCCCCACCTGGGGCTCCACGCACACAGATGAGAGGCCTGGTGGCCTCCTGGTTGTGGGGGGCTGCTCACGGCGAGGTCGGCGGTTCAAAACCGCCAGCCGCTCCTGGGGAGAAAGACAGGGCTTGCTGCTCCGGTGAGGTTACCGTCTCGGAAACGCACAGGGGCAGCTCTGCCCATTCTGCAGGGGTCACTACGGGCTGACCTCAACTCCACAGCAGGGAGCTCTTCTGGGCAGTTTTTAGGCTTTAGCAAATTAAGTCCTAACACTTCCCAGAGCTTTTTGGGGCCCCCCCCAGAGAAAGGAAGGACACGTGTCTGAGCCCCAGCCTAACTCCCAAGCCAGTGGGGGCGGAATAGGCTGGCTGTGAAGCACACCAGACGGGCCCCCGTCTTTGGTTTCCCCACCTGCAAGGTGGGGGTCAAGCCAAGGGGCTGCCTGGAGGGCTGAGCGGGGCCTGGCCTTCCTCCCCGCAGAAGCTGCACTTGTACTTCCCCGTCTCCTCCCTCGGGGTGCTGCAGGAAGACTCCTCCAACATCGTGGATCTGCTGCGGGCTGCCTTCAATGTGAGGGCCCCCAGGGACAGGGCGGGCTGGGACTCTCCAGGGCAGGGCCGGAGAGGGGGAAGAGGAGGCCTGGGCTGGTAGGGAGGGTCATGCAGGGCCCCGTCATGGTTGAGAAAGGAATCCTGACCGTGCCTGTGATGAAGGGTGTCAGGCAGCCCCTGGCTGGGTGGGGGTAGGGGTGGGGGCAGAGGAGACTTGCTGGTCTGGTCCCAGGCTTCCATTTCTGCCCATATGACCCCAGCCTCCCCACAATCCTCCCTGAAGTTGGGCGTGAAAGGCAGACAGGCCGGCCCAGGGTGGGAAAGGCCAGGCCACCCCCATGACCACTGATGCTCGGCTGTCCTTTAGCGCATCCGCTCCAACCTGGACATCCGGGCCCTGGACAGCCCCCGCGGCCTGCGGACCGAGATCACCTCCAAGATATTCCAGAAAACAGAGACCGGCTCCTTCCACATCCGGCGCGGGGAGGTGGTAGGTCTCCGTGGGGACCGGCGGGCAGCATGAGGCAGCGCAGGGCGCAGGCTGCCTGGGGCACTGTCACAAGTGGTCTCTGACAGCAGACGGGGGGTGGGGGGGGGGGCTGGGAGGGACCCGGGGTCCTCATCCCACCCCCAACCTGCCCCGTGCTGGCAACTCCCTCGGTGTATCTTCAGCCACAGGGCAAAGTGGGGCAGTCTCAGCCCCGGCCCCCGAGGTGGCTGGGAAGAACCAATGAAGTCCCCTAACAGACAAGGGAAGCTCCTGCCGGAGTCCCGGTCCCTGCGACTGTCACCATCAGTGGCTGTGCCGGGACAGAGCCATGGTCGGCCAAGGAAGCGTGGCGGCGTGGAGCTCGGCGGCTGCGGCCACCCCCGAGCCCGCCCCCGCTGACTGCAGCCTCCCCGCAGGGCACCTACGACGTGCAGCTGCGGGCCATCGAGGCGGTGGACGGGACGCACGTGTGCCAGCTGCCGGAAGAGGAACAGAAGGGGAGCATTCACTTGAAGCCTTCCTTCTCCGACGGCCTCAGGATGGACGTGGGCATCGTCTGTGACGTGTGCACCTGCGAGTTGGTACAGCGCCCCTTGCGGGCTGCCGGGCGGGCGGGCGGACCACCCGGCCCCTGGGTGTTCCCTGGCCCCTGGCCCAAGCCCTGCCCGCCCCGCAGACACCTCCCCTGTTCTCTCGTTCCAGCAAAAAGAGGTCAGGTCTGCCCGGTGCAACTTCAACGGGGACTTCACCTGCGGGCACTGCATGTGCAATGAGGGCTGGTGAGTGTGTGTGTGTGTGTGTGTGCACGTGTGTGTTGGGGAGGGCGTGTCCCGCTGACCCTCCGGGGGGGCCAAGTGGAAAGGGGCATGTGTGGGTGCCATGACTAGTACAGACACAGAGTGGGGATTGCGGTGTCCGATCGCCGGTGGACACGCAGCCGGAACCAGCCCTCTGCTGCTTTTGTGTGAATTCTGAGTCTCAGCCCGTCCATCTTACTTCCCCAGAAATAGGGCCACGTGATGGTCAGGGGTGCGGGGGAGCCCAGTGGTCCCTGCAGTTAAGCACTGGGCGGCTGGTGCAATGTTCGTTCATTAGCCCAAATCCCCCCACCGCCGGCTCTGGGAGAGAGACCACACCTAGCAGCCCTGGGCAGCATTTCCGCTCTGCCCCGCGGGTCCTGCCGTTGAGTCCGAAGCAGCTCGTGGACGACCCACAGCAAGGAGGACGGTGAACGTGTTGAGACACCCCAGGGCCCTGTGGGGTCTCACGTTGAGGGCGCAGGCATCCCCAAGCCGCGGTTTCCACGTCTGGCAAATGGGAGGCCCGAGGGCCCGGCCTCCCTCCTGGCTCTGGGAGGTGACGCCCCCTCCCCACGCCCCCAGGAGCGGCAAGACCTGCAACTGCTCCACGGGCTCCCTGAGTGACACGCAGCCCTGCATTCGGGACGGCGAGGACAGGCCCTGCTCAGGCCGCGGCGAGTGCCAGTGCGGGCGCTGCGTGTGCTACGGCGAGGGCCGCTACGTGGGCCAGTTCTGCGAGTTCGACAACTTCCAGTGCCCACGCACCTCCGGCTTCCTCTGCAATGGTCAGTGCCCGCCCCCACCCGACCCACCAAGCCCCGCGCTGCCCCCCTCAAGGCTCCCCGAGCCCAGCCCAAGCTCGCACCTCACTTGTCAGGGAGCCCCCCGGCCCCTGGTTGGCAGATGCAGTGCAGGGGTGGTCTGTGACCCAGAAGATACTGTATCTGAAGAAAGACCGCCCTAGCTCCAGGGTTTGGACCCCACAGGGCCTCCTGGGCAGGTGGGCAGCCTGGCACTGCAGGCCCACATGCGGTCCTCCTCTCTGCAGACCGTGGACACTGTACCATGGGCCAGTGTGTGTGTGAGCCCGGCTGGACAGGCCCGAGCTGCGACTGTCCACTCAGCAATGCCACCTGCATTGACAGCAATGGGGTAGGCATCCCCTCAGAAGGGTGCCTGGTGGAGAGAGGGGAGGGGGGCCAGGAGGGAGGGCACGGCTAGCTCACTGGTACACCCCCACCCCCACCTCACCCCCGGCCAGGGCATCTGTAATGGACGTGGCTACTGCGAGTGTGGACGCTGCCACTGTAACCAGCAATCCCTCTACACGGACACCACCTGTGAGATCAACTATTCGGCGGTGAGCTGGGACTGCTCGTGCCTGCGTACGGTGTGGGCAGGGCGGGAGGGGGAGGCACAGGGGCAGGACGGGTGGGGGGGCTGAAGTCTTCACCTGGGGCTTCCAGCTCAGCACCCGTCTGCCCCTCCCCTCCGTCCCTCCCAGATCCGCCTGGGCCTCTGTGAAGACCTGCGGTCCTGCGTGCAGTGCCAGGCCTGGGGCACCGGGGAGAAGAAGGGTCGGTCGTGCGAGCAGTGCAGTTTCAAGGTCAAGATGGTGGATGAGCTGAAGAATGGTGCGTTCCGGGCTGGGGACTGGGGAGCAGGGGCTCAGGCCGGCCCACGGCGGGGGCAGGCGGGAGTGCGTGTGCCAAGCAGTAACCATAGTCAGGGTGGGACCCCGCCTCCCCTCATTTGGCCAAGAACCCACCGTCACGATGCCAAGCCGTGGGGATGGCCAGGGGGTGGGGGGGGGGGAGCAGCACAGCTGGGGATGCTTCTGGCTGCATATCACGAGCCCCCTCCACTCCCCACCCCCACTTTGTACCCATCCCTCCTCGGGAGTGGGGGATTCTCGCTCCTTCTCAGGAAGCAGCCCCTGGCCCTGCATGTGCTTGAATGCCTCCACAGGCCTGGTGCCCCCTGGACCCCTGTGGCGCAGCAGAGGGCGGAGGGTGGGCTGGGCCCTGCCTGAGCTGAGGGCAGGTGGGCGCTGTCTGACTGTCTGACTGTCATGGCAGCGGAGGAGGTGGTGGAACGCTGCTCCTTCCGGGACGAGGACGATGACTGCACCTACAGCTACACCGTGGAGGGTGACAGCGCCCCGGGGCCCAACAGCACCGTGCTGGTGCACAGGAAGAAGGGTGAGCTGGCGGGCGGGCTGTGTGGGGACAGAGGGGGGTGGCCCGTCAGACCCAGTGGGTGCCCACAGCCCCCTGACTTCTCCTCCTCCTCCTCCCTCCCCAGACTGCCCACCTGGTGCCTTCTGGTGGCTCATCCCCCTGCTCATCTTCCTTCTGCTGCTCCTGGCCCTGCTGCTACTGCTCTGCTGGAAATACTGCGCCTGCTGCAAGGTGAGACCCCGGGACCCCCCCCCCCCGAGGGCCCCACCCCCTGGGCCAACCTCCAGAGTCCCACCTCAGGGGCTCAGCGCCCCCAGGATCCCCAATTCCCAACCTCCAAGGTCCTCCCCGCCAGGGTCCCCACACCTTTCCAGTCCCCCACCCACTAGCAGAGCTCAGGGAAGGCCCCCTGGACCTCAGGCCGGGGAGCAGGGAAGTGGCAGCTGAACCCCGCAGCCTGTCCACCCTCACCTCCCTTCTCCTAGGCCTGCCTGGCCCTCCTCCCGTGCTGCAGACAAGGTATGGGGCCTGCACCAACTTGGGGGCAAGGGGGGGCGAGGGGCGGGACTGGGGAGGAGCCTGGAACAACGTTGGTGCCATGGCCATGGGCGGGTAGGCCCCGCCTCCTGCCCCGCCCTGCCCCGGCTGAGCCCCCTGCCCTGCAGGGCGCATGGTGGGCTTCAAGGAGGACCACTACATGCTGCGGGAGAACCTGATGGCCTCCGACCACCTGGACACGCCCCTGCTGCGCAGCGGCACCCTCAAGGGCCGCGACACGGTGCGCTGGAAGATCACCAACAACGCGCAGCGGCCCGGTTTCGCCACGCGCGCCGCCAGCTCCAACCCCGCCGAGCTGGGTGAGGCCCTGTGGGGAGCGGGGAGCGGGGGTGCTGGCCCTCACCGCTGCCCCGCGCCCGGGGCCACGCGCTCCCTGTTTCTCCGGGCCACCTGCCGTCCCTTCCTGCTGGCTAGTGGCCCCCGAGTTCCGGTGTGGCTCCCGGAGGGGGCTCCGTGGTGCCCGCTGGGTGGAGGGCTGACAACGCCCCCCTCCCGCCTGCCCCCAGTGCCCTATGGGCTGTCCCTGCGCCTTGGCCGCCTCTGCACCGAGAACCTGCTGAAGCCGGAGACGCGTGAGTGTGGCCAGCTGCGCCAGGAGGTGGAGGACAATGTAAGGGCCCAGGAGCGGGGCACGGGGGCAGGACGCAGGCAGGGTCACAGCAGGCCTGTCTCTGGTCTCCACCTGGGGATGAGGGGTTGCCTTGGCCAGGGTCCACATGGAAGCCATCCTTGTAACTTTTCCCAGCGGGGACAGGTCACAGGGCTTAGGCGGCCTGAAACAACCCCGAATGGTCCACTTGGCTTGGGGGTGCTGAGTAGGCGGCTCAGGAGGGCCAGGTGAGGGGTGGGGGGGTCACCATGGGCCTCCTGGCCCCAGGGCCGCAGACTCAAACTGTCCCCTATCCTGCAGCTCAACGAGGTGTACAGGCAGGTCACAGGTGCCCACAAGGTCCAGCACACGACATTCCGGTGAGTCCAGAACAGGAGGCGCAGCCTGCCCGGGCGAGGTGGAGGTTGCCCCCACATACAACTCCTCTGGATCCTTGGGCCTAGGCAGACCCTGCCCCGCCCCAGCCTTCCCAGCCCCCCTCTGGGCACTGTCTGATGCTTGTTCCCTGTTTATGTCCAACAGACAGCAGCCTAACGCCGGGAAAAAGTGAGTGGAAGACACGTGGGGGCCAGACAGCCCCCTGGCCACCACCCCCCCCTCTGCTTGGAGTCAGCCCAGCCTGTCCCCTGCCCCACCCTCACGCCCCAACCTCCTGCCTTCTGTCTCTAGCCCAGCACCGCCCCCAGGAAGCAGGGGCTGGGGAGGCTGAATTGGTTTCACCCTCCATTCTTTAATTCACTCCATTCACCCTCCTTCCACACACACTAGGAAGGACTCGCTGGGCGCCGTGTCCCTGACCCAGAGCTCCCCCAGGGTGCCAGGCTTAGCTGGGGGGCCCTTCCATCCTGCCTTCAGACCTCGAGAGGCTGATCCTGGGGGAGCCTCTGGGTACCAGACAAGTCAACAAGGGGGCCGCCCAGGTTGATGCCTCATTCCCAGTGCGCACCCAGCTCTGGGCCCTTCTGGGGAGAGAAAAGGGGAGGGGACTTCGGTGCTGTGACGATACAATAGTTGAATCTCACGAGGGGGTGTCAGAAGTCCTGGGGGGGGCCCTGCTGTCTGTCTGTTCCATCTGTCCATGGCCTCTGAAACCTGTCTCTGCAGCAGGCAGCGCCCTTTCAGCGCTCACCAGTGAGGCCAGCCGTGTCAGTGGGTGCTGCACCGGGCATCTGTCCAAGGGCTTCCTGGGTGCCTTCTCATCCAGCCCTTTCCTCAGCCCCGTGGCCCAGAGGGGCTGGACAGCTTGCTTCCGATTCTCAAAAAGCTCCCCCCATTCTGACTCAGCAACCTTCTGAGGATCCAGGAGACTAGATCTTTGGGGAGGAGAAGCCTCAGCTTGCTTCTAAGGAGCAGTGGGTGGTTTCGAACCGCTGACCTCACGATTAACAGCCCGCTGAGCAGCCACTGCACACACGCCTGGGGCTCCTCACGGGTCTCCAGCGATCAAGAACCAGAGCCAGGATTTACACCCAGGCACCCCCCTCCTGCGCATCCCTGCCCCCCTGGCCCGCCCCGAGCTCCCCTCCTCCTCTGACCACCGGCCCATCTCGGTGAAGGAGAGGGGCTCCCCCATTTCCCTGAGGACGTTGAGGCGCCACCAGGTCTGCGGCTGCAGGTGGTGGGTGGTGGGTCTGACGAGCCTGGGCTCTTGCTGGTCTCCGGTGAAGGGGAGAAGCCAGCCTGATGCCTCCCGGCCTGGCTCTCCCCTCCAGGCAGGACCACACCATTGTGGACACGGTGCTGACGGCGCCCCGCTCCGCCAAGGCAGCCCTGCTGAACCTGACCGAGCGGCAGGTGGAGCACGGGAGCTTCCATGAGCTCAAGGTGGCCCCTGGGTACTACACCCTGACTGCAGACCAGGGTAGGTGGCAAGTTCTCGGCCACACACACACACACACACACACACACACACCCATGGCCCAGCCCTGCTGTGGGCCCCTGACCCCCCTCTGACTGCCTCTCCTGGTCCCGGTCCCCAGATGCCCGGGGCATGGTGGAGTTCCAGGAGGGCGTGGAGCTGGTGGACGTCCGCGTGCCCCTCTTCATCCGGCCCGAGGACGACGATGAGAAGCAGCTGGTGGTTGAGGCCATCGACGTGCCCACGGGCACAGCCACCATCGGCCGCCGCCTGGTCAACATCACCATCATCAAGGAGCAAGGTTGGGTGGGCGGGGGCCGTGGGGGCAGGAGGGTGGCTGTGGGGCAGCAGGGGCAGGAGGGTGGTACCCC
>PVJH01032320.1:0-22769 GCA_004026705.1 Nesogale talazaci | reverse complement strand
AGAGATCATTAAAAACCTCCCACAGTCTTCAAAGGTAGCGAACTATCATCATAACAGCTGGAAGCTAGCTCTATCTATTGTGAGACACACAAAGGCCTTTTATGGACAGTCTTTAGGGAGAACATCTAACTTGATTTCCACACCAAATGTTGGTAAATAGTTTGCTTAATATTTTGGAGTATATAAATTGTGGAAAAATCCTGTCTGTGAGGTCATACTTCCTTTTATTCCAAATTTGTGATGGTCTGAGACACCATTAGTTTTATTGGCAAAAATAAACACTGTTCAGATTGGCCATCGCTGTTTCTAACATCCCCAAAATGATCCCTCACATATGTTCATATCATTGTCTCTCAGACCCTCTGTGTCACCCTTAGTTTGCTTCTCTTCTCTTTTATCCACTCGCTTCAGTCTCGTCTATGAAGCCATTGGAGAAGCTCCACTACCACCACTGCTTAAATAAACTCATCAACTTCTACTTGTGGTGCTATAGCAAAATGAATCAAAACTTTGGTTCTCAACATGACAGAATTTACTGGGTCCTGGTTTAAACTGAGAACAGATGGCTACCTCCTACCTGCAGGCCATATACACTCAATTAGACATTTAAAAAAACACAAAGGAAAAAACCTCTGTTTATGTGAATTCTCTTCAACCTTTCCAACAACTACGAGTTATCCTCACTTTTCCAGAATGTCAACATATCAGTTGACATTGTGACATTTTGAATCTCACTTCTAGCAAAAAAAAAAAAAATAAAACCTCAAATATATTCTTTTGGTTTTTTTTTTCATTTTATTGGGGGCTCATACAACTTTTATCATAATCCACACATACATCCCTTGTGTCAAGCACACTTGTCCATTTGGCACCATCGTCATTCTCAAAACATCTGCTTTCTATGTGAGCTCTTCTTATCAGCTCCTCATTTCCCCCCCCCACCCCCATCCCTCATGAACCCTTGATAATTTATAAATTATTATGATTTTGTCATGTCTTACACTATCCGATGTCTTCCTAGAGAAGTCATGAAGATGTGCTCATTCCCAGGGAGAGATATCATCATTCCAAGCTTTGTTTCCAAGGCTCGATCATGAAAGACATTTCAGTTGCCACTTTGGTCTCATAGACAGATTTCTTTGTGGAATGGCAGTTACCAGGCTGCAAGAGAAGTCAGTCAAAAAATTCACTGCCATCAAATCCATACCAATTCATAGTGGTGCTATGGAATAGGGTAGAACTACCCCTAGGACTATGCGAGCCTATACATCTTTTCTATGGTAGAAAGCCTCATCTTTTGCCTTATGGTAGCTGATGGTTTCTAACCACTGACTTTGTTTTGGCAGCCCGATAGGTAAGCACTGCACCACCAAGATTCCTGCATTCCTGTAAAGTGGTGGCGCGGATGTGTGTGTGTGTGTGTGTGTGTGTGTGTGTGTGTGTGACAGGAGCAGTTGAACTCCTGAATATTTGACATCCTCCAAACTATGACTATAATGTTTTTATTGTTTAAAATCATTCAGCTTATGATAATTCCTTATGCATCAATAGAGAGCTACCAATACCACTGGGACTGCTTCATTCCCAAGATGCAGTTTAACTTCACATGGAAGATTTGAAGGTTAAAGATTGGGCAAGCTAACTCAAAAATTCACCTAGAAAAACAAAGAATACAGGACAGTTGAAACAGCCTTGAAAAGAAAGAAGAAATATAAAACAGAGGGTGCACTAAATGACTTTAAAGCATCAAAACACTATCATAAAGAAAATAGGTATTGTTGAAAAAGACATCCATGGAGTGAAACGGAGTCCAGTCCAGTAGTGGACTCACACATATGGTTGACTGATATTCAACAAAGATTCAAAGACAGGACAGCAGGGAAAGGTCATTGTTGTTATTGTTACTGTTTGCTGTTTACACTAAAAATGGTGCTCAAACTGTTTGAGATTCATATTCAAAAACACAAACTGTGATCAATACCTTGAATCATGGATAAAAACTAACTCAAAATGGATTACAGACCTAGATGTAGAGCATAATGTTACCTGTATAGGGTGGGGAAAAGAAAGCTTTTGTGACTTAAAGCAAGGCAAAGATTCCTTACATATTGCACAGAAGGCAGCACCCTGGAAGGAAACATTTACAAATTGAGCTTCATCAAAATCCAGACTTCCTATTCTTCTAAAGGTACTTCTTTTTTCTTTTTTGTTTCTAGCCTTAACCCTAACGCTTAAAGGTACTCTTAATAAGATAAAAGACAAGGTACATGCTGGGAGAGACTATTTGAAAACACCTTTATGACAGACTTGTATTCACAATACATAAAAACCTCTCAAATTCCATCATAAGAAAACAATTTGTTTTTAAAAATGAACATAAAGTTCTGTACAGACATTTTATCCAAAAACAGTATACAGAAGGTAAACATGAAAAGGTGCTTCACTTTATCAGTCATTAGGAAATGTAGATTAAAATCACAATGAGAAAATGCTACACATTTTAACAATAGCCAAGATTTTAAAAGACACAGTAAGTGTGTAAGTGTGGTTGACATTACAGAAACAAACAGAACACTCCAATCTGTTTGATGGAAATGTAAAATGGTATAACCACTTTGCAAACTAGTTTAGCCAGTTTTTTGTAAATTTAAACATATGCTTAGCATCTGAACTAAAACTCAAGACCACCCAAATGGCCTTCCACAGATAAATGGATAGATAAAATTAGTATATATAAATAATGGGAGGCAACAAAGGACTACAACAAACAATATGGATGCACTATAGGATAATCATGCTGAGCAAGAGAAGACAAACCAAAAGAACACATACTGTATATTCTATGTGTAGAAAATTCTAGAATACACCAACTGAACTATAAAGAGAAAAGGGGGGTCAGTGGTTGACTATGGATGGTATGGTCTCCACAGAAATCAGAGAGAGGTGGGGATTGTCCATGAAGAAACAATTGCAAGGGACAGATACATTTGTTATCTTGATGGTGCTTATAGTCTCATGACTTATTGTGTAATTCAGAATGTGCCAAATTGTGTACTTTATCCAGGAGCCATTTATTGCGCATCAATAATTCCCCAGTAAAATATTCAGAAAATCAGTTACACACACAGTTTTTAACTAAGATGATGAGCTTAAATAGTGGGGGGACGTGTAGGGATTTACTTCTTCTTTATCCTTCGGCGCCCACTAAGGGCCATCATAAATGCTGCCATATTCTTGTTGTTGTTGCTGCTTTTGCTGTTGTTTGGTACCATCCAGTTGGTTCCAACTCATAGTGACCCTGTGAACAAATGAAAGAAACACACCCCACAGCCCCTACCCGCCCCCTTCCCGGCCTGTACAATCCTCACAATTGTTCTTATGTCAGAGCCCTTTGTTGCAACTACTGTGTCGAGCCATCTTGTTGAAGACCTTCCTCTTTTCACTGGCCTCTACTTGACCGAACATGACGTCCTACTCCAGGAAAAGGTCTCCACTGGCCCAAGTACGTCAGAGGAAGGCTCACCATCCTTGCACCACAGAGCACTCTGCTCAGAGCACCCTGGTCCATAGTACTTTCAATATTCCCACCAACACCAAATTCAAGTACATTGACTCTTCCACAGTCTTGCTTATAACCAAAATGGACATCTAAAAGGAATATATTTTAAAAATGATTAAATCCACAGCCACCGAGTCAGAATCCCAGTGGTATAGTGATGACGTGTTGGGTTGCAGACTGCAAGGTCCATCATTTCGAAACCACCAGCAGTTCTGATGGGAGGAAGACTGGCCTTTCTGCTCCCATGAACAGCTGCAGTCTAGGAAACCTTCAGGGGGCCACCGTGAGTTTCCCTTGGCCATCAAGTGGAGGCAAGCTCACAGCGACTCTACAGGGCCGAGTAGACCTGCCTCCAAGGATTTTCAAGGTTGCAAATGTTACTGCCTGGTCTTTCTCCTGGGAGCAGCTCTTGGGTGAGAACCACTGACTTTTGGTTAATAGCCAATCACTGCAATCACTGAGCTACCCCCAGTCCTCAAAAGATATAAGACTGATGCAAAATCAAAGGAAAGCTAACCCTTATTGAAGGCAACAGAAAGCAGGTAACCACCTGCAAACAGCTCACAAGCATTGGGGGAGAAAGGAGGGTAAATTACCTATCAGAGAAGTTGCCTTTTAAGGACAGGATTAGCCACTTCTCCTCTTGCTGAGGCTTCCCACCAACTTCAAAGCAGACCAGATCAGAGGAAAGCAGAGTTCTGCAGAATAACTGTAGTGGGGCTGAGTTTTTCTTAAAGAGATTCTCTTTTGAGCCATATCCATGATGACATTATCACGTTATCAATGATAAGAAGCCTTTGGGGCGAGGCTACTGGAATACTAAAGCACTCTTAAGTTTCAAAGAGGAGAAAAGACACATCCAAATCAAAGCAGAAATTTTAAGATCATGATGCAATTCTTGCTGTAGGAGTAACTATAACAAATAAGAAACTGTTTCTGTGTGCAATTAAGTTTGCCAGTTACCACTGAGTCCTCGGAAAGAGTAACACCCCTCAAAGCCCCCAAAAAAATAAATAGAAAAAAAAGGAAAATCAATTTTGCTAAGCCCACTGTAGTAATGGTAAAATAGCTTCATATTGACACAGAAAGCATGTAGAAGGGGGCCAGGCTGGTACACGTAATGATTTCACCATGCACAGAGAAATAGAAACACACAATGGAAATGAGATGGGTTGAATCATTCAACTGTGCAGGCAGCCTCGTGACCAGAGAAACAATTGACTTGCAAGTAATGCTCTGAGAGATTGAACAGGTATTGTATTTTTAGGATAATCGAACAGTAGGATCTAAAATGTTACTGGCAAAAAAATAATTATTTGATAGATTTATGTAGTTTCATGAGCCAGCGGGTATAATGGAACTATCTATTTTCCTCCTGCTGCACAATAAAGATGATTAGTCAGAGCTGGAAATTCGTTCTTATGAGCTGAACTAGAAATGTGATTTAATGTTCCTGGTAAAATACAATTCAAAGCCCTGATGAGCATTCAAATTAAGGGATGATTTGGTGTTGAACAATGCAAAGTAAAAAAGACTTGGAGACTAAGGGCCCATAATATAAGGCTGGATGTGTTAAGTATGCTAATAATATTTGGGGAACCCAAGGAAGAAAGATTAATACCGATTTGCTTTGAGGAAGGAAGTCTATTGTGACGACCAAGAATCCACAGATGAGTGACATAAAGGTCGTCGACCCAGAAGATGCTCCGAATAACAGCTTTTATTCCATTTGTCATTCAAGGAATCGAAAGATCAGCAATTTTAAAAATAAAAAAGAGAAATCTTTCAGTTATTCCTCACCCTATTAGCTATCATTTTCAAATTATTCTATGACTTCCCTGCTGGGTGTAGCCTCCGGCAATAGTGAATTTCATGTATCCAATTTGAAGGGAATTTGACCCTAAGCCCAGACCCCCTGTCCCACACTAAACTGTGAGTCTGAATGGACAGTCCCTATGATCCAGACCTAGAGGCCTTGCTTCTCTAGCTGAAACTAACCCAAAGCCCCACCCTGCTCATTGTAGGGATGCTGAGCCCTCGCGCCACCACCACCCCCCCAGCTCCCAATTAGGACACAGTGGGAGGGAGAGCCCTCGGGCACCCCTGTGAGAAACACTAGAGCGCAGGCAGCCTATTTCTATCAACTGTGTTCTTAGGCAAGCTTCTCTGTAGAGGGGTTGGAACTTCTTTGGAGCAATTTCTCCCAGAAAAAAAAAGTATCCTTTTTTAAAAAAATCATCTTATTGGGGGTTCAAACAACTTACCACAATCCATACATAAATTCATTGTTTTGAGCACATTTGTACATTTATTGCCACCATCATTCTCAAAACATTTTCTTTCTCTTTGAGTCCTTAGTATCAACTTCTCATTCCCCCTCCCACCTTCTCCCTCATGAATCCTTGATCATTTATAAACTGTTATTATTTTTTCAAGTCTTACACAGTGTGATGTCCCCATTCACCCACTTTCCTGTTGTCTGTCTGCCAGGTAGGGGGGTTATATGTAGATCATTGTGATCAGTTCCCTTTTCCACCCACCTTCCCCCTACCCTCCTGTTATCACTCTCATTATTGGTCTTGAGGGATTTATCCTGGATTCCCTGTGTTTCCAGTTCTTATCTGTACCAGTGTACATCCTGTGGTCTAGCTGGATTTGTAAGGTAGAATTGGGATCATGATAGTGATTTAAATACTAGAAATAAGCTGTATGTTTCATGAGTGTTATACTGCACCTTGACTGGCTCATCTCCTCCCCACAATCCTTCTGTAAGGGGATGTCCAGTTGCCTACATATGGGCTTTGAGTCCCCACTCCACACTCCCCCTCATTCATATGATATAATTTTTTTTGTTCTTTGTTGCCTGATACCTCATCCCATGAACATATCGTGATCACACAGACTGGTGTGCTTCTTCCTTGTGGTCTTTGTTGTTTCTCAGATAGATGATCATTCTATGTCTTCAAGCCTTTAAGACCCCAGGAACTATATCTTTTGATATAGTTGGGCCTATATCAGCTTTCTTCACCACACTTGCTTATGTACCTGCTTTGTCTTCAGTGATCATGTCAGGAAGGTGAGCATCATGAATGCCAGTGTAACAGAACAAGGTGTTCTTGCATTGAGGGAGTGCTTGAGTAGAGACCCAATGTCCATCTGCTACTAATTCTATAAATATATGCACATAGATCTATTTCCCCATCGTCATATTTAAATATATTTACATGAGTACATGCCTGTATTTAGACTTCTATAAATGCCCTTTGCCTCCTCCTTCTTTCTTCTATTTCCTTTTACTTTCCCCTTGTCCCTCTACCATGCTTAGTCTTCATTCAGCTTTCAGTAATTCCTCTTAGTTACAACACCTTTGATCAAACCCTACTAGGCCTCCTACACCCTCCTCACCACTGATTTTGCATCACTTATTTCCTTGTCCCTGGGTTTGTTAACATCCACTTCCTTTTCCCCTGCTTTTCCCTCTCCAATGCCCCCTTGGAGTCATTGGTCCCATTTTTTTCTCCTCCAGATTGTTTATCCCTCCTATCTTATTTAGATAGACCTGCAAAGATAATAGTATGCACAAAAAAGCAAGACAGAGCAAAACAAAGTAACAAAAGAAAATACAACAACAACAAAAGAAAAGCCTATAAACAGTTCAAAGTCTGCTTGTTGACCTTTAGGAGTGTTTTCTGGTTGAGTCTATCACTAGCTTAAATAGGTCCCACACAAGGTTAAGTCAAATGCTGCATATACTTACTAATATTTACCTGAAAACATTACTTGTCGCTTATCTGGCATTCCTATTTAACTGTACAGCCTATGTTTTATCTGGCAGCTCTAATTGGGAGGGATCAAAAGAGAATTTCAAACAGTCAAATTTAGACATATAGGAAGGAGAAGAGCATCCAGACAAGGCACTCTGTGGGCAAACGCAGAGGTTGTTCAATTTTTTTTAAGACAAGTGCATGCAAGTAGAGTTTTTCTAGGAGAATCAAAGTCAAAATGAGTGTTAGACACCAGTCGTGGAAGGTGGTAAGCAGGTGGTAGACATCTCTTCTGTATCAAAAAGATTGAAAGAAAGGATAATTAAAATAAAATTTCTCTCAGGGAAATTGTTTTGGTGGTGAAAGAACCCATCATGGATAGGCAGGAAGTAGCCAGCAGAGTGATGGTGGGGTGGGGGAGATGTTGGGCTGATTAATCACACATCTGCAGTTCGACACCACTGCTCATTCTGCCGTTGTGTGAGAGGAAGATGAGGCTTTCTACTTCCGTGAAGATTTTGTCCTCAGAAACCCACAGGGGCATTTCTATTCTGCCCCATAAAGGCTGCGATATATCAGAAATCAACTCCCTCGCAGTGACCTGCACCACGAGATAGCTGGATTGTTCTGCATGGTACCCATCCATTCCCATGAGGTGGATTCTGACCCTTCGCAACCCAATAGGACAAAGTAGAACTGTTCCAGGAGGTTTCCAAGGTTGTGAATCGTGAGTGAATCAGGACAGCCTCGTCTGTCTCCTTTGGAGAAGCTAGTGGGTTTGAAGTGTCAACCTTGTGACTAGCAGCCCAACACTTAGCCCAATGAACTCTGTGTGAGAGGGAGAAGAAATAATGATATTCTGGACAAAGACTCAGAAAGACAACACGGGAGAATTTTAAAGAAAGGTGAAGCATGTTGACAAAAGCAAAAATACAGGGGGGAGTCTTGACCAAGGAGGCATTCCTTTTAGCAGACAAAGGTATGGAAAGAACAAGAGTTCCCATTGCTCCATCTTACACAATTCACTGTAAATTCACTGCTTTGTAAGCCTCTGCCACTTCCATAAATGTTTCCTAAGTACAGTAAAAGTCTATGCCCAGCTTTCCCTGAGAGATACTTGAAAGATGAAAACTATTAAAACCCATCTTCAAATGTACATGGAGCTTCATGGAGCCTCAACTAGACAAAGCAATCTTGAGAAAGAAGATAGCAGCGGGACATTCACCTCCCAATCTCAGAACACATTTCAAAACTATGAAAACAATCTGGCACTTGAGCCTCAAAGGCATGTCACCAAAAACTCACTGCCATTGACTTGATTCCAGCCAACAGAATGAAACGGAAAGTCCAACGCATACATAATGGTCAATGACCTTTTTATTAAAATTATTTGATAGATTGAATTATCTTTCGCCGAAATATGTTCTTCAGTGCTATTGAGTCCATTTTGGGTCATAATGACAGATATGAGGGGTTCCTGATGTTCTTGGCAAAATGGGATTAAAAGGTAATAGAATCATTCCAAAAACTTTCTACAAACACCAAATTCCCTGCCATCAAGTTGATCCTCACTCAGAATCGCCCTATAAGAAAGAGGAGAACTTTCCCGGTGGGTTTCTAGAAACTGTTCATTTTAGCAGGAGTAGAAAGTCCCGTGTCTCTCCTGCTGAACAGTTAGTGGTTTCAAACTGCTGACCTTGCTGTTACTGGCCCAATTTGTAACCCACTACACCACCAGAGCCGCTTCATGAACTCTCCAAAGCTCCTTCTCATGTCTGGCAAACATTAACCACTCTACTTGTGGACTTAATCTCATTTGAGAACAAAAGTTCTTGGTTAATGTTATGAGACCATATCAGTGTGAAATGTGTTTTACACCACTTACTTTTGACATCTAAAAAGAGCTTATTAGGCTCAGAGACAGCACAGGGAAAGATGGAGGTCCCTTGACGATCTCCAAGAACAGCCAAAAGCCACAAGGATTTTTCCTCAGAGCAGAGAGAGAGCTTCTCTTAGAGTGGGCATGCTGAATTCAGATACTGTGAGAAGATAAATTTCTGTTTATTAAAGGCACCACTCAGAAAATAGCACTGACACTAATTGATCCAATGTGGACAGAATAATATCCTTAATAATGATTGCTGGGACAAATTTCCATATGAAGAAGAATGACGCTATATCCATATTTCACACCATAGGTAAAAATTAGCTGAAGACATAGCCAGGGCCCAGCAAATTGAAATTTTAAAACAAAACACAGGGACGCTATTTCAGAACCTAGTCTAATCCTGGATTCATGCATTTGACCCCCAAAGCATAAGAAACAAAACAGGAAAAAAATAAAGGAGATTTATTTGAAATAAAAACTGTTTTGCTTTACCCTGTGAATGATGAACCTACAGGGACAGCAAGTAAAATAAGCATTGGGAGAGTTGGTATGGAGGGCGCGGGCAACAATGTCAAGAAGTCTAGAATGTTGGAAACTGATTGTGATACCCATTGTACAGTTCTGCTTGACGGGATTGAACTAGGGAGTGATAATGACACATGTATTAACTCCCAATTAATACAAATTTTTAAGGGGGAAAAAAACAAATGGCCAACACACACATGAAAAGATGTTCCAAACCAATACTCACTGGAGAAATGCAAATAAAAACTACAAAGAGATACCACTTCACCTCCATTAGGATAGTTATGATCAGAAAAATAAAAATAATAAGCACTAGCCAGGATATGGAGAAATTGGACCTTGGAATGATCTTTCATTGCTGATGAAATGGTAAAATGGTACAGCCGTTATGAAAAAACATTTTGTGCCTTTTAAGAAAGTTACCCATAAAATACTATAAAACCAAAACCAAATTCACTGCCCTCAAGTAGTTCCCAACTCACTGAGTCCCTATAAGACAAGGTAGAACTGCCCCCTTTGTTTCTGAGACGGGAACTCTTTACAGGAGTTAAAAAAACCTTGTCTTTCTGCCTTGGACCAGTTGGTGGTTTTGATTTGCTGACCTTACAGTTAGCAACTCAATGAGTAACCACTTCTCCACCAGGCCTCCTTTAAAAATACTACGTAGGAGGCTGAGCCCCGGTGGCATAAGTGGTTGAGTGCGGAACTGCGGCCTGCCACCTTGGCAGTTCAAATCCAGCGGCAGCTCTCAGGAGCAGCACTGAGTAGTGTCCACAACCACCAGAGACAGTGATGCTCCCCCCCAAAAAAAAAAGATAAAAATACTATGTAACTCAGCTATTTCATTCCTAGAATCAGAATAATTGAAAGCAGGAACATAGACACATGTTTTTATATGATTGTAGGTGAAGTCAAATTGGTTTCCACTCAGAACAACCCAATGCGTCCAATTCCCATTATGCTTGAGCCCACTGTTGCTACCGCTGTGACAATCCTTCATCACATTGAGGACCTTCCTCTTTGTCACTGCCATCCTACTTTACCCATCCTTTTCCAGAGATTGGTCTCTCCAAAGTAAGTGAAGCAGAGGGTCCCCTTCTTCCCATCCTTCTAAGGAGGATTCTGTCTGCACTTCTTCCAAGAAAGACTTGTATGTTCCTCTGCAGTCGATAGTACTTTAACTCTTCTCCATAATCAAGTGCCAATTCTTCTGCCATCTGGCTTCTTGACTGTACAGTTTCACATGCATATGAGGAGTTGAAGATACCATGGAACATCTTTGCTCTTAGCATTTTAAAGAGGTCTTATGAGGCAATGCAATGCTTCAAATGACTTCTTGACATTTGCTTTCACGAGTTTTTATATTGGTTGCAAGTGAAATACAAGCAAAGTTGTCTAAACAGTTTTAATCTTGTCTCCATTTACATAATGTTATTTACTGGTCCAGTTGTGAGGATACTTGTCTTCTTTACATTGAGATTTACTTAATAGTACAAGTTGTAGTCTTTGACCTTCATCAAGGAGTGCTTCATGTCTTCTGGGCTTTCAGCAAGGCAGGTCATGTCATTTGCATACAACAGGATGTTAATGAGCACAGCTTCAAGTTTGATGCTGCCTTCTACATATAGTCTGGCTTTTCCAATTATTTTGCTTAGTTTACAGAAGGAATAGAAATAAAGGTGTGAGGTACACCTTTATTGGTTTTTTTTTTGTTTTTTGGGGGGCATCACTGCCCTCTTGTAGTTGTGGGAGCTACCCACCCTTGCTCTTGGAGAGCTGCTGCTGGATTTGAACCACCAAGCCAATGGGCCACAGTCCCGCACTCAACCACTATCCCACCTGGGCTCAGCCCCTGTATTGGTTTTAAACCAATCATTATCCCCTTGTTCTATTCAAATGACTGGTTTTTGGTCTATGCATAGGGTTCACATGAACACAATTTTAGTGTCCTGAAATTTCCATGGCTCCTGGCAGGTGTGTCTTTGTTTTCAAAGTGTCATCTTTGCTTTTCAATACTTTAAGCGATCTTTTGCAGGAGATTTTTTCATTGAAATGCATCGATTTTCTATTCTGTGAAAGTATCTGGCATCAAAGACCCAGCATAAAACCATACCCTATAGAAATGGGGAGTGGGCAGGGGTGGTGGAGTGGAGACCCAACGCTCACCTGGAGACAGTTGGACATCCCCTCACAGAAGGGTCACAAATAAGAGATGAGTCAGTGAGTATATAGTACACCACCAATGAAACACACAATTTCCCCTCTATCTTTCATTCTTCCTTTCCTCCACTATCATGACCTCAATTCTACCTTACAAGTTGGAGTACATCAGAACATGCACTCTACTTCAGCTAAGCATCCTCAACCCTGGGAATCCAGGATAGATAACCACCTCAGGGCCAACAATGAGAAGAGAGAGACCAAGAAGATAGGGGGGAGGTGATAGGAGAAAGCCATAATCAATTAGGAGGATCAACATATAACCCCTTCCCGGGAGGACGAGCAACAGAAAAGTGGGTGAAGGGTGACAGAGGATGCTGTAAGATATGAAAATAATAGTCTATAAGTTATCACGTGTTCATGAGGGAGGGAAGATGGGGAGGGGAGGTAAAAATGAGGAACTGGTACCAAGGGCTCAAGTAGAAAGAAAATGCTTGGAAAATGATGAAGCTCAGACCATGGCAGGACCAGACTTCCAGCCCCTCAGATGCCCTGCTCCTGCAGCTGCCCCAGGACCTAGAGGAGCTAGAGGCGAAGTGGGCAGCCTTGAATGCCTGAGTGAAGGAGGGCTGGTTCTCTCTCTCCAAGACCTGTTACACCATTGGTGCTAAGTCTTTAGGACCTCTGCAGTACACCACCAATATAGTGCCCCATTGTTGCGTCTGTACCTGTGACACGTAGGACGGACTTTAGAAGTTATCAGTGGTGAGAGCCATAGCTCAGGTCCCAGAGGAGTTGGGACCCCATGAACCAGCTCTCCAAAGGCACAAGGGCCTTTCCAAGATGCCAAAGCATGAGCCCTCTGAAGCACCTGGAGACCCTCTGAACTGGTTCGGGATCCTAGTTCCTCACAGTCTGCGACAGGCCCAAGCCAGCTTCGAAGAAGGCCTGCAACTGGCCAGAGACATAGCCAGCCTCCAGATCCACATCAATTGGCGTCAGAGCCAGTTCCAGGAACTCCAAAAGAAGCTTAGGCAGCCTGAGCCTGGGGCTGCCTGAACAGCACGGCTGTTCTCAGACATGGCTGCCCCAGACCGGGCCTTTCCTTTACAGATTGCCCCTCATCCACCTACGACCACGCTCTGCCCCTCCTTAAAATGCTCCCAACCTGTAAGTTACCAACAACCTTAGGTGTGAACATTTGAAGAGGCAAACTGAGTCATGCTGAAAGCCCCTACTTTGAAGTCCTTTCTAAGTCCTGTGTTTTCACAGGACACTTATGGAGACACGTATAAGGTTATCAATATTGGTGACGAAGGAAAAGCAGCCTCTTGAATGCGTTAGCTGTTGTTTAGTTATCAGTGGAAACACTGTACAGCGCCATGGCAAGAAAGGTTACCTGGATCCTCAAAATCGACTTCCAGGAAAATAACGTGACAGATTAGGATAATAAGATAATAAATAAATAAAAGTCCCCTGAGTAGATGGGCAGCCCTCGAAGTTTAAAAAAAAAAGTGTGACTTCAATTTTCATGAGAACTCTAAGAAGAAGCTTGTTTTAAAAATCAGATGTGCCTCACCAGGAGTGAGACCTGTGCAGTCGAAAGTTCAGCTGCAGTTCAAATGGAAACTGTGGACTCATCCTCTTTTCATGCTGTTCTTTTCTGTGAGGACTCTGTCCATGTCTTGATTCCATTTTCTGCTGGATTATTGATCTTTTTGGCAATTTCAAGAAGTTCTATATGTCTGGGGGGATATTAGTACTTTGTAGGACATAATCTACAATAAAAATACTTTTCTCCCCCCCCAAAAAAATGATGAAGGTAGCAGTTGTACAAATGTGCTTGACACAATGGATGAATGTATGGATTGTGTTAAGAGATGTAAGAGCCCCCAATAAAAGTATTTTTTAAGACACATGTGTATGATCTGATACGGAAATCTAAACTCTTCAATACCAAAGTCTAGGTGAGAAGTGGAGGGGATAGAGGAACTATTGCCTAAGGGTTTCTGTTAGCCCCAAAGTAGTCCATCCAGTCAATTCCAACCCATAGCAAGCCTGGAGGACAGTGTAAAACTGCTCTGTGAGATTTACAAAGCTATAATCTGTACAAAAGCATAGTCTCCCTTTACCCCACAGAGTAGATAGTGGTTTGAACAACTAACCTCCTGCCTATCCAAACTATAGTTAACCTACTGCTCCACCAGAGGTCTATTTGTTTTTTTTAAGAAGATGGGGAAATTTGAAAACAGATTGTGTTAATGGTTTCCCAACAAGATTAACATAATTAACCTCACTAAATGGTACACCTAAAACACTGAAATGCCAATGTTTTGCTGTATTATTTTTATGAAAATACATTTTAAATAATTATTTTGGGGTCATCTTCACTGATGTCCTTTTACTTGGAAAGACAGATGAACCAATTCAGATTAACTTTTTCTTTACGTTACAATCTCTAGTGGGAGCTCTTATTAGGAATTTTCAATTGTATCATTTTGTACTTGTTACACAGCTCTGAATGTAAAGGTGACAAATATGCTTTGATACTCTCCTATTGTGCTCAGCCCTGGTGGCATAGTGGTTGAATGCGGGACTGCGGCCCACTGGCTTGGTGGTTCAAATCCAGCGACAGCTCTCCAGGAGCAAGGCTGGGTCGCTCCCACGACCACCAAAGGACAGTGATGCCCCCCCCAAAAGAAGATACTCTCCTATTATTTCTTTAATGGATATGAATATAGATATCCCTAAATAAATACCCCTACAAACTGCAATGTGTACATGATTATATTATTTCTGGGATGGCTAAACTTATAATTCACAAGAGGAAAATGAAGTTATTTGTACAACTGCTTGCAATATTTCTCAGTTGCGGTTCTACTTATTTCCTCCCAAACTAGGTTTTAACTGATAATTCGAGTAACAAAATTAATACAATATATTGCTATTTCCATAAGTATTACCTCAAAGTAATTTTACTTGAACAACCCCCTAGACAGTTTATACTTGAGCGCTATTACTTTACTGTAATAATTGACACTTCAGAAAGTTTCCTCCTGATATGACATTCCACCAAGACAACAGAGTATCCATAACTGAGGATGCCTAATGAATTCTCAGGGACATTAGCAAACATTCAGGGCATTTTATTGATGTGTAAATGTTTACATAAAACTCGAACTTGAGGGCACCTAGCTATTATACTCATTGTAATTATCACACTGCCTCCCTTTTACTCTCTCCTGGAAAGCTGCAACAAAAATTGGGGCCGGGGGACAGATTATTTGACATTATCCTTGGACTAGAACCAAACTCTTGTTGCTTTCTTTGGAATGTTTGCAAAATCAATAAACCTACCCTACAGCGTAAAAGTTACCATTTGTTATGGAATCGATTCCAAGTCAAGGCAACTCCACAAGTTCCGCAATAGAGCTCTGTTCCCAAAGATTTTCATTGACCATGAACCTTTGAAAATGGATCACCAGTCCTTTCTCCAAAGCAACTCTGCGTGGATTTGAACCAACAGCTGTCCAGTTAGTAGCCAAGTACTTAGCCATATGTGCTACCCAGGAACTAGTGCTTTTCCATTTGAACATGGCATGACTCTGCAGAGCTCCTTGGCTAGTCCTCTATTCGTTAAATATACTAATGCTGCTCTTAAGTTGATCAAAGTTTACCATTGTTCTATCTCCTGTCTCTTTTTCACCTTGTTGTTGTTATCTGTAGTGGCTAACATTTATCATGGACCCTCAGCAATTTCATATATATGTGTCTGTATATGTGTGTGTATGTAATGTCACTCCCTGTTTTACAGTTATGGCAAGGCTTCCCAAGACCACCCTTGTGTTTAATGACTTACTGGAAGAACTCAAAGGGAATCCTGATGCTGTAGTGATTATATTTTGAACTGCTTATTGTAAGGTCAGTACAGAAGCAACAGTAGCTCTGCTGGAGAAAGATGAAGCTTTCATTCCCATAACAAGTGTCAGTCTTGGAAAAGCACAGTAGTGGTCTATCTTTAGGGTCATCCTGATGGATTTGATTTGGCAGTGAGTTTGGTGTTTTGAGAAGAACTTACAGGATTCAGAAAAGCTTTTATACTCATGGTTAGTTTATTGTATCACACTTATTAGAGCAAAATGATATATAATCATATATAATCACTATATGTTATAATCAACACGCACACTAAAAAAATTACATGAGGGGGTTTCAAAATGTCAAAAAAAATCCATTATTTTAGCAGTGCCCCCAATAAAAATCATTGAAAAAAAATCCCTTTTCTTTTAAAGTCAACTTTTTCACAAAACGTTGAGCCAACGTCACTCATTTCTCCATTTCTCATGCTGTTGGCTCAGTTGTGAAGATTTTGATCTTCGGTGAATTGAGGGGTAGTCCATGCTGATGACTAATCCTTCATCTTCATCAGCAAGTGCTTCAAGTTCTCACTCTCAAAGCATTCATTTATTCTCATGAAAATAGATTCCTTCGTGACAAATCTTTCCGAGAAGCACTAAACATTATTAAGGTATGTCTTCTCTTAAAAGAATTATTGTCCCAATGTTACTACTGGAAAGTACACTCTTCTCGTGTAACTGAGAGGTGACATTAAGTCTTATGTATTAAAAAGATGAAACACTGACAATTCTACTCTTCACAATTTTTGCAGCTATACTGTCAAGCCATTTCACTGAGTGTCTTACCAACTTGAAAACACCCAATAACCACTTAATCAAGCATGATATCCTTCTCTAAGACAAGTCCCTTCTAATGAAATATTGTAAGGAAATTAAAGGAAGTATCACCAACTTTGCTTCTAAGGAGAATTCTGTCAGTGTTTCTTTCAAGATATATTTGTTCATTCTGGTAATCTATGATACAATCAATATGATAATTTTAAAGCATCAATTCTTCTTCAGTTTTCTTTATTCATTATCCAACAGTCACATGAATGTAAGGCCATTAAAATAGCATGACTTTGAAACAGACTCTTTTAAATCTTCAAAGTGACACTTTTGCTTTTTAATGCTATAAATCAATCTTTTACAACAGTTTTGTCCAATGAGATAGGTAGCTTGACTTCTTGAATGCAGCTTCATTGATCATAGAACCAAGTGAAATACAATCCCTGGCACCTTTGACCTCCATTTATCATGATGCTGCCTATTAGTTCTTTTGTAAGGATTTTTGGTTTTTTCTGTTGAGGTATAATTTATATTGAAGGCTGTAATCTTTATCTACACTAAAGAGTGGAGCCTTTGCTCTTCATTAGTAAGTGCTTCAAGTCCTCTTCACTTTCAGCAAGTAAGGCTATGTCACCTGCCTATGCAACTTGCTAACGAGTATTCTTTTCATCTTGATGCTAGTTCTCCTTCATACAGTACAATCTGAATTTGAATAAGCATGCTGTGAAAGCACGCAATCCTAACATATATACTTCCTGATGTCAAACCAGTATCTGCTGGAACAACTGCTTCTTGGTCTAAGTACAGGTGTCACATGAGCCATTTAGTGTTCTGAAACTCTAATCCTTTGCAATGTTATCGTGCTATACACAAAATACAAGTAAATGTCTTTCTAATATTTCTAGCTTTCAGTCAAAATCCATCTGTCATCTGCAATGCTAACTTTTGTTCCACTCCTTCTTTTGAACCCACATTGAATTTCTGGTAATCAAAGTACTGCTGCAATTCTTGTTGAATTATCTGCAGCAAAATCCTACTGACAGGCTGAGCCCCGGTGGCGCAGTGGTTGTGCGCAGGACTGCGGCCCACTGGGATGGAGGTTCAATTCCGGCTCACAGGAGCAAAGGCTGGGCCTCCTACTCCCACCACCAGGTCAGTGATGCCTAAAAAAAATAAAAAATAAAAAATCCTACTGACATGCAATATTGTCAATATAATGCAATTCTGTTGGGTCATATTTCTTTGGGACAGGCACAAATATGCATCTCTCCAAGTCACTAGGCAGGTGGATGTCTTCCATATTTGTCAGCATAGACTTCTGAGTGCTTCCAATGCTACATGAGTCTGTTTAAACCTTTTCATTACTATTCCCTAGATTCTGGGCAGGTGGGGGTTGGGGTCCTAAGTTTCCATCAATGCTTTTAATGCAACTTGTACTTCTGTCTCCAATATCATTGGTTCCTGAAATGGTTTAACACTCATCAATCCTTTTTGATACATTGGCTTTTTGTATCCTTTTTTATCTTCCTGTGATAGTACCTGTGCCCTTCAACATCTTGGCCAAAGAATCCTTCAATGCTCCAACTACAGGCTTTAGTTTTTTCTTAATCTTTCTTGGTTATAGGAGATGGAGCATGTTCTTTCCGCTTGGTTTTCTCATTCCAGGTTCTTTCACATTGCAGTATGATGTTTTACTGTTTTTTTTCTCGTGCTGCCTTTTGAAACCTTCTGCTTGGCTCTTTTATCTCATTATTTCTTATAGTTGCTTTAGCTGCTCTACACTCAAGAGCGAGTTTCAGGGTTGCTGTTAAAAAGCAATATGACAGGGCTGAGCCCCAGTGGCGTAGTGGTTGTGCACGGGACTGTGGCCCACTGGGACGGAGGTTCGATTCCAGCAGTGGAGCTGGACCTCCTACTCCCACCGCCAGAGAGCAGTAATGCCAAAAATATATATATATGATAAATACAAGTTAAAAGAACAAGAAGATACCACCTCACACTGACACTCCTAGTTAAATATTTTAAATAGAAAATAATAAATTAGTACGGCACTTCCTTAAATGAATGCTAATGCAAATACCTTATGATCCTGCAAGCTCTCTACTTGGTGTATACCATAAAGAACTAAAGAACAGCTTAAAAGAAGTAAAAAGGAAAATCAAATGATAAAGTAATGCATTTTAACCTAACTATATCTGCAACAGTAGACTTTACAAGTTTCTCTAGTTGATCACCTTAGGGTACTGCAGGAGAGATGGGGATAGGGGAGCTAAAGACAGTGTTCTGAAATGGACTGTGATGATGTTTTCACAAACCATCTTATTATAATTGAATGGTTACATTGTTTGATGTGTGAAGTATATCTCAATAAAAATATAATAATAAAAAGAAATAAAGAATAAAATGTGAACAGATATATCCACATCCATTTATTGCAGCAATTTTATAATAACAAAAAGATGGAATGAATAGAGGAATTCATTCTTATAGAGGAATGAATAAACACACTTTGGAACATACATGCAATAGAAAATCATGCGTCATTAAAAAATAATGATGTGTGTTAGTCCGGGTAGACTAGAGGAACAAGTTTCATAGACACGCATATGGATATAAGGAAAGGGTTTATATACAAAAGGAATGGGACATGGAGAAAGCATTCCAAGCCAGTCCAGTTCAAAGTCACAAGTCCGATATTAACTCATATGCCCGACACCAGTCTATAATGTCTCCTTCCAACTCACGAAGTCACAGGTCAGTGGGTGCAGAATCCCAGTGCTGGCAGGGCACCTCGCCTCTAGGATTCAGGGTCCATCAACAGCAGAAGCAACTCATCTCTGGCAGAGGTCTCCATCTGGCCACTCCAGCTTCAGAGGTCTGGCTCCATCAGAGCAAAGCTATGTGGTCTCTCCGCCGGCTCCTCCAGCTTCTTGAATGCTGCCTGCTTGTCTTGTCTGTGATTAATCGTCTCTGAAACTAACTCCCAACAACGGGGGGAGATAGCTTCTCATCTTCTTGAGGGAAATATCACGAGATTTCCCAGGAGTTTCAGGTGAAAGCCATGCCCACACAGAGGTCTCATTGGCTACTCAATGGCTATCTCCAGGTTAACAGGCTAGACTCCACCCCTACATTTCAATCATAAAATTAACATAAGCACATGGCTGCCACACAAAGTTAGTCAATGTCATAAAGATAAATATTTTATGATAACACCATTATTATAAAGAAAAATGGTTTCATACCAAAGGATAAGAATTTAAAGACTACGAGGAGACCATGGGCAGGAGTCGACTCAGAAAGAAGGAAGGAGACAGGAAACTATGGAGGGCGTGGTGGCATATAGAGGGGGGGGGGTAAGGACAGCATATCAGGGGTGTAGGGGTATTGTGGGATACTCTTACTGATTTGATCAGATTGGCTGTGCACCTACATAGAAAATGTTGTGTGTGTGTGTGTTAGACAGTTCTCTAGAGAAACAAAACCAGGACCCTTATGATTTGATAGAGAGAGAGAGAGAGAGAGCATGAAGGAATACAACAGCTAATTAGTCCACATAGCAGTAGAGAAGGCTCAATTCAACTCACTTCCAGGGAACAGTTAATGTACTAGAAGTCCTTCATTTCACAAGGGGCTGCTGAGTCCAAGGTCAAGGAAGCAGACAGCTGAGTCTTCCCTAGAGCCTAAAGCAGGCAGTCCAGCCACAGGCAGCAAACAGCAGGGTGGTGGGTCACCAACAGTCAGCAACTCGGGAGCTTAGGGAAGCAAGCCAAGATGGAATATTGAGCTCAAACAATCAAGAGGACGGGATCCTACAGACTCAAGTTTAAGTGATGTATACCAATAGCATGGAGAAGCAGGTCTAGAAGGAAGTTGAAGCTCTAGCCACATGATTCAGGGGATGACTGAGCCACAGGTAGGATAGCTCACAAGTTGAAGCAAGAACTAGCTAAAGCAGAAGCACACTGGTCTGATCATCAGAGAGAAAGAGAGTGAGGGCCAGGATTTGCCTAGCCATTTATCACTTTGCACTCCAATCAAACTTATTAATCCCACATGTTCCTACTGGCTCGGTTGGCACAATAAACCTACCCATCATATTTTGTGATTATTATATTGTGCAAACACATGAGAAAAAATAAATATATAAATAAGTAAATAAAAGAAAAATAATATATATATGACTTCTATGTAAAGGGTAATTGTACATTAAGAAAACATCCCAACCCAGTCCAGTCCAAGGCCATAAGTCTGATATTAGCCCATATGTTTGATACCGAACTATGAAGTCCTCTTCAGACTCACGAAACATATGCAATGAAGCCAAATGCAGTATGATCACAGGCCAGTGGATAGAGAGTCTTTAGATCCAGTGGTGTTGTCAGCATCTCAGCGCTGGCAGGGGTCTTTTTGTGGCTTCTCTGACTTCAGAAGGTTCCTTGCATCCATGTGGCTTGTCTGGCTCCAGGCACTAGTGTCTTGTCAGCTGCAATGTCTTCCAGGGAACCAGTCTTGTCAGTCGAGTCTCTTGAAGGGAGTGAGCAGAGCTTTTTTTTTTTTTTAAGAGAGAAGATTTGCAACCTTAAAAGCCCTCCAGATTCCTTACCCATATGAGGTAAGCAGTGGTCTTAACAGCTGGCTATAAAAGGAGAAAAAGTAGCACTGAAGTAGATTTGTATTCAGTGACAAACAAGTTTATTTCAAGAAGAAAGAGTTGTATTGAGGAAGGAGTACAGAGGCATCCAAGAAATCAGGGTAGTATCTGTGGCATTGTCTCATTTCTGAGTCATTCTGCATGGATTGAGCCTTACTTTGTGCCTCCTCTCAACCAAAAATCAGCATGAAGCTCAAAAGGGATGAGGAGAAGGAACAGGATCAGACAAGAGAGTGGACTGTCAGTGACACTGGAAGTAGAGGTGGCTAAACAGTAACAAACAACAAACAAACAAAAAGTACAGTCCCTTGATAAAGAAGCTAATCAATGATTGCTAGACATGGTTCCAGGTCATGAGTTTTGTCTCAGGTCGTGGTTAAAATCAAGTGATCTTACTGAATAGCATTTACTGGATCTCACTACTGTTCTCAGCCAGTTTGTTAATTTTGTCTTCTATGTGCAAACAGAAATCTGAGGTGAGTCAATGCTCACACCAATCAAGCACTTAACATAAGAAAGTTGAGTTCAGTAAAAATTATATCATTATAAATGAGGGGGAGTACAGATTGAGGACCTAAAGCCCACAGGTGAAGTGACATCCTCTTACAGAGGGGTTGCAGGGAGAAGGTGAGTCAATTAAGGTACAGTGTAGTAACAATGAAATATGCAACTTTCCTCTATTTCTCTAATTCTTCCTCCCTCCCACTATCATGATCCCAATTCTACCAGACAAATCCAGATAGACCAGGGGATGTATATTGGAGTTAGAAACATGGGGAATTTAGGATAGATGATCCCTCAGGACTAGTGGTGGGAGTGATGATAGTGGGAGGGTGGAGGGATGGTAGAATAGAAAGAGGGAATCAATTTCAGAGATCTACATATAACCTCCTCTCTGGGGTATGGATAACAGGAAAGTGAGTAAAAGGACATATTGGACAGTGTACAATATGAAAAAGTAATAACAATTTGTAAATTATTAAGGGTTCATGGGGGGGAGAAATATGGGGAGCTGGTACTGGGGGCCTAAATGGAGGGAAGATGTTTTGAGAGTGATAATGGCAACAAGTGTGTAAATGTGGACTGCATAGAATTGATGTATATATGGATCGTAATGGGAGTTGTATGAACCCCCAATAAAATGATTTATTTTTAAAAAGAGGGAAGGGGAAAGAGAGGCTTAGACAAAGGGCTCAAGTAGAAAATATTTGGAAATTAATATGGCAACATGTGTCCAAATATGCTTGATACAAATGATGTATTGAATGTGATAAGAACTGTAAGAACCCTAAAAAGGAAAAAAGAAAAAGAAATCTGAGTGCAGAACAAGAAGAGCCAGTGCCTGGGGAAGCCCAGGCTATGAAGATGTGCCACACGCCAGGGCATTGGTGCTGGAGTCTTCTAGACAGATGCTGGGGCTCTCTCGACCACTCAGCATCATGGGGGTTAAAGGAAAGTTAATTCACATCTCATTTCAGCATTCCCTTTTATGGATAACCAAACAGAAGTGCAGAGAGAGTAAAGCCCTTCCTAA
>PVJH01032319.1:0-22773 GCA_004026705.1 Nesogale talazaci | reverse complement strand
TCTGCATGGCACCACAGTGGTCGGCAAAAATGAGTGTCTTACAGAAGGTAGTAAGAAAGGTGCTTAAAAAAAAGTGGTTGATCCATTTTCTAAGAAAGATTGGTATGATGTGAAAGTATCAGCTATGTTCAATATAAGAAATATTGGGAAAACACTAGTCACTGGGAATCAAGGAACCAAAATTGCACCTGATGTCCTCAAAGGTGGAGTTTTTGAAGTGAGACTTGCGGATCTGCAAAATGATGAGTTTGCCTTTAGAAAATTTAAGTTAATTACTGAGAATGTTCAGGGTAAAAACTGCCTGACCAACTTCCATAGCATGGCTCTCACGCAGGACAAGACATGCTCCATGGTCAAAAAAATGGGAGACCATGATTGCAGTTCATGTTGATGTCAAGACAACCAATGGGTAGCTGCATTGTCTGTTCTGTGTTGGTTTTATTAAAAAACACAATCATCAGATTTAAAAGAATTCTTATGCTCAGCACCAGCAGGTGCACCAAATCTGAAAGAAAATGATGGAAATCATGACCTGATAGGTGCAGACAAATGACTTGAAAGAAGTGGTCAATAAATTGATTCCAGACAGCATTGGGAAAGACATAGAAAAGGCTTGACAGTCTAATTATCCTCTCCATGATGTGTTTGTCGGGAAAGTAAAGATGCTGAAAAACCTATTTTGAATTGGGAAAACTCATAGAGCTTCATGGTGAAGATGAGAGTTCTGGGAAGATTACTGGAAATAAGATAGTTGCAAAAGTGGAACAAGCTGATGGCTATGAGTCACCAGTTCAGTAATCTGTTTAAAATTTAGACTTAACATGGACAAATGAAAGGTCTTGTTGGGGGGGGGGGGGGAATGTTCCTTGACAGCCACTTCTGAAAACTGTTTAAAGATTCTTCCAAAATCTGGACACAGAATTACTATGTGCCCAGTAATCTCAATCCTAGGTATAGACCCAGGAGATGTGAAGGCAAAAACACAAAAGAAACCTGCACACCACATTCGCGACATCACTTTATACAACAAACAAAAGGTGAACACAAAGGGCAGATGGCAGAAAACAACAACAACAACAACAACAACAAAGTTTGATCCATACACAAATTAAGTATATTTGTTAGGGATCACTGAGTTGGTTCCAACCCATAGTGACCCCATATACAACAGAACAAAATACTGCTCAGTCCGAGATCATTCTCACAGTTGTTCTCTGAGTCTATTGATGCAGTCCCTGTGTCAATCCATCTCCTCGAAGGTCTATCTTCTTCTTAGCTGCTCCTCTATCTTACCAAGCATGATGGCCTTTTCCAGAGACTGGTCTCTCCTGACAGCATGTCCAAAGTACTTGACATGTCTCACCATTCTTGCCTCCAAGGAGCATTCTGGCTGTATTTTTTCCAAGATAGGTTGGTTTGTTCTTTTGGCAGTGTGGGATACTTTCATATTCATTGCTGGCACCATAATTCAAATACATTGATTGTTCTTGGGTTTTCCTTATTCAACGCCCAACTTGCACATGTAGATGAGGTGATTAAAAAAGCATGACATGGGTCAGACAAACCTTAGTCCTCAAAGTCACATCAACACTTTAAAGAGATCTTGTGCAGCAGATTCACCTCATGCAATATATTTTTTGATCTGTGAACTGCCGCTTCCATGAACATTGATTGTGGGTCCTAGCTAGAAGGAATTCTTGACAATTGTAATCTTTTCTCCATTTATTACCTACTGGCCTGGTTGTGAGGATTTTTTAAAACATTGAGTTATAATCTATCCTGAAGGCTGCAATCCTTGATCTTTATCAGCGAGTGCGTCAAGTCCTCCCCACTTTTAGTAAAAAAGGAAAACAAATTGATCGTCTGCATTTTTCAGGTTGTTGGCAAGTCTTTCAGTCCTGATGCAGCATTCTTCTTCATATAATCCAGCTTCTCTGATTATTTGCTCAGCATACAGATTGAATAAGTATGGTGAGAGGATGCACCCATGATGAAAATCTTTCTCAAATTTAAACCATGCAGGGTGTCCTTGTTCTGTTCACACAACTGCCCCTTGATCCCTGTTCAGCTTCTCCATGAGCACAATGTAGTGTTCTGAAATTCCCATTCTTCTCAAACCTATCCATAGTTTACTATGATTATCTTTCCACACAGTTGAATACCTTAGCAGTGTCAATAGAGCACAAGTGAACATCTTTCTGGTATTCTACGCTTTGAGCCAAGATCCAGCTCACATCAGCAATACCATCCCTTGTTCCACATCCTCTTTTGATTCCAGCCTACAAAGCTGGCCACTCCCCATCAATGTACAGCTGCAACCATTTCAGGTGATCTTCAGCAAAAATTTACTTACATGTGATATCACCGATAGCGCTCTATATTTCGAGCATTCTGTTGGGTCACCTTTCTCTGGAATGGGTACAGATACAACCGTATCTCTTCAGTTGGTCAAGTAACTGTCTTCCACATATCCCGGCATAGCTATGGGAGTGGTTCCAGTGGTTCATCTATTGGTTGCCACATTTCAGTTAGTATCCCATCAATTCCTGGACCCTTGTTTTTTGGCTACTGCTTTCAATGTAGCTTGAACTTCTTCCTTCAGTACCCTGAAGGTGCTTGCTCATAAGCTACATCTTGAAATGGTTGAATGTCAGCCAGTTCTTTTTGGTACCGTGGTTCTGTGATATTCTTTCCATCTTCTTTGGATGTTTCCTGCATTCTTCAGGTTTTAGCTCTTTAACTTTAAGATATGTTGTGCATGTTCTTTCTTCTTGGTTTGCTAATTCTAGATCTTTGCACATTTCATGGTGATACTACTCGGTCACTAAAAAACAAAGTCCTAGGGCTGAGCCCCAGTGGTGTGGTGGTTGTGCGTGGGACTGCAGCCTACTGGGCTGGAGGTTCAATTCCAGCAGTGGTTCCACAGGAGCAAAGGCTGCGCCTCCTACTCCCACCACCAGAGGACAGGGATGCCCCCCCAAAAAAAAAGCAAAACAAAAAACAAAATCCTGAAGTATATCACGATATGGGTGGATCCTGGAAAACCTCATGGTGATGGGTATATGTCCATAATAAAAGGACACACACTGTGTGATCTCACTTATATGAAACAAACAAATAAGGTACCGTAATATCTAATACCCTTGAAAATGTGTTAGAAAGCAAAGATGTTACTTTAAGGACTAAGGTGTGCATTCTCTAAGCTTTGCCTCCTATGCAGGTGGAAGTTGGACAATGAGAAAGAATCAATGCTTTTGAACTAAGATGTTGGAAAAGACTCCTGAAAGTACCCCATGAGCTGCCAGAAAACAGACAGCTATTTCCTGAAAGAAGTAGAGCCAGAATTATCCTTAGAAGTAAGGGTGGCAAGATTGAAGTCTCCAGTATTTTGCATACATTTTCAGGAAAATCCAGTCCCTAGAGAAAGATACCATGTTTTGTAAAATAGAAAGTCAGTGGAAAATAGGAAGACCAACAATGGGCTACAACAGAGCGACAATTAGGAGCATGGTGCAGAACTGGGCAGTGTTTCACTCGTACTTTGATCTCTGTGAATTGGAACCAACTCCTTGGACCATAACCATAAAATCTACTAGTATCTGTTGCTTGATTTCAATCCACAGGGTTGCTATAGAGCAAGGAAGAAAGTTCCCAGGACTGTATTCTTTATGGGAGCAGACTTCCATATCTTCCTACCAATTGAGTGGATGATGGATCCAAATCAACTGCCTTTCAGTCAGCAGCTGGGTACTTAACCCTTGCCTCACCGGGCTCCTCTTAAGCAAATATTTAGAAGCCCATAGTTGAGAGTGGTTACCAGGAATGAAAAGAAGGAGATGAAAAGGAAGTTTGGTTTTTTGTCTCCTTTAGGGGCACTGAGTTCTTGTGAAAGGTAGGAGTTTAATTTGGAAAAGGAGAACGAGAAGGCTTGCACCACACGAAGCTTGTAATCGATGTCATTGAATTGCACGTGTAGAAACTATGGTGTTGGTGTGTTTTGCTGTGTATATTTTCAACACAATTATAAAATAACGTTCTTTGACTTACGCATGTATGTTTTTCCTTCGGAGTGGAAAAGAGAAAAAAGGGAAGGACACATTTCCTTGAGTCCCTAAAAACACTGTGGTCCTGGCTGTGCCTCACTGGATAAGCCAGCTTTACCCACATGGGGTTCAAAGTTAGATAGTGGTAGCACTGCTGGGGCAATGCTCAGACTCTCTTCCTCATTGTCTTGCCTTTCTACAGGGATAATAGCAGAAGGACAAGGGCTGGTGGAGGGAGAGGGGAAGGTAGCATTTACTACAGTTTCCCAGACCTGATTCTATCACCTCAGCCCATCCTGCCTGTAGAACCATCCTTGGCCACAGCCAGACTTCCCAGATCCCAGGACTTGCTCCCTGGCCTTCCACTTCAGTCTAGGAATGAGACTAGCTCCCCACTGGTGCCCGTGTCATGTGCTGCACCACCTTGTTGATCTTCCCTGGCAGTTGCCACCCAGTTGCACAACAGGAGCAGATGCTGCCTGTTCCTGCATCACCCGCACGATCCACTAGGGATTGGAGCATTGTGAGTCATAAGTTTTTCACTGTCTACCTTTCAGAAGTCAATTGCCAGGACCTTGCCCCTAAGCCATCTTAAGTCTGGGTGGTGCCAATAGTTGATGAGTTCAACTAAAAGGTTGACCAGTCAAGTCTACCCAGAAGCACCTTGGAAGAAAAGTCTGGGGATCTACTTCTAAAAGCCCAACAACTGAAACCTCTAAAGACCACAGTTCTACTCCGACCCACATGGGGTCGCCATGCATCAGAGTAGACTTGACGGACTTCACAGAAACTGGTTCACTTCCAGACACAGCAGCATGGACTACAGAGGAAACACACCATGGCTCTCTCTCTTCGGGAATGTGTGTGGAGTATTAGTTGCCTCTGGATCCCAAGAGAGTGTTAGGCTGAGCTCTGCACTAATCACATTGGCTTTCAGAGCCTTTTCTTTTCCCACTGCAAAGTGACAAGACACAGTACAGGCTAAAGCATAGCTCAAAGGCCAAGTCTGGACACTTCCCGGTTCTACAAATAAAGTTTTATTGGCACAAGACCATCGTCATTTATTGCATATGGTCTATGGGTGCCTTGGCCTGACTACAACAGAATTAACTTGTGAGAGACTTTATAGCCTGAAAAGCTAAAAACATTCACTTTCTCGACTTTTACAAAATAAAGTCATCCTCTGGCCTAAAAGAACTCCTATAGGTTCATTTCAAATCTATAATTCATTCTGTGCCTGCCCCTCCTCAAAAATATCTTGGAATCATAACCTTGTACCTGTGAAAAAACTCTATGGTAAGGTAATGCACAAGTGTGATTTCATCATCTCCCATGATCCAAGCACAGATAATCATATTTACTGGTATGGAAAGATTCCAAAGACCAAGATGTTATGTCAAAGTTGGTATTTTGGAAAAATGAAGAATGCGCACATCAGATCACAAAATGGAGAATGACGCCATCATTTTGTAACTGCCAAATCACTGAGTATCAGCCAAGTTGACGTAACACCAAAACCCATCTCAGCCAGCACTACTTTCTCCTTGCACCTTGTGCAGCTTCTTATGGCCAGTCATATGTCGTCACAGAGTTTTTAGTATTCTGTGCACATAGATTGCCAGGTGACAAGGGATTTAATAAGGAAGGAGTAAGTATATAACCCATCAATTGAGGTCATACCAGTGTCAATCTCATCACTTTTGAGCAGGACAGGTACACATATGCATGTACACACATGGGAGACACGGGATGCCCTGTGCAGATCGCCAGGGAACGAAGGCATGCCAGGCCCACCCACCCATAAGGTAAAGGGCTGGATTTGGACCAAGAGCCTCCAGGACTGTGAGAATATAGAGGTCGGTTCTTTACCACCACTTACTGTGGTATGTACAGCAGTGCTCAGAAACTAGGGTAAGCCCCAACTCCAAGCTTCAACAACAGACCACATCCTTGGAAACAGGCTTGCTCCAGAGGGTCAGTGTGTGACTTTCATAGGAGACACTGGAACACACAAGGCAAGAAGCAGAAACCCGGCACTCGCACAATCAATGGCAGACAAGAATGCTAAAGTGTGTGTGTGTGTGTGTGTGTGTGTGTTGGTTTCTTCAAACCTGTATTTAATGCTGATCAAACGAAGCTTGACTAAAATGATTTTCCTAAGCCTCTACCCCCTACTTGGGCTCAACTTAAGTCTCTTGGACCCCAAGGGTGTCTCGCCCCTTGATATGAGCTCACTCTTTTGTCCCTCCTAATTCTGAGTCTTCCCTTGGACCTATTTATTAGGCTTTCTGCTCTAAAAATGAATCTTCTGGTGTCCCCTGATTCTCACTTTCACCTAGTCAGCTCATCCTATCCATACCTGCTGTCTCCTAAGAGCAGCCAAGTCCTGGGTATTTTATTGCTGTGCTCTCCATTCTTGATGCTACTCTTTTTAGATCACGCCTCTCTCTAGTCTATGCCTTAAGGAATCTCCTTTATAAAATAGTTATAAAATACAATGTGTGTGTTTTCAACTACTTCCATCAGCATCTCAAAAGGATGTAAGCCCTAATAAAAGTAAAGCAAATACTGCAAAAAAATAATATGAACATCTGGATTTCTCACCAAAAGATTGGAAGCGAAGTCTACCCAGAGGCACCTGAGCAAGAAACTCCCGGAGAGCTGTACCCTTCAGAGCGGCCACTGAAAACCCTACCAAGCATAGCCCTCTTCCAACATATCCAGGGTCACAGGAGTCAGCAGGAAGCCAAGTCAATGGAGATGTTTCTTTAAAATGATGACAACAGGGAGCTAAGCAACAAGAATAATAATGCTTTCTGGACCTCCCAAGTTGACATCCTGCCAGCAGAAGAAGTAAGGTACACAAAGACAAAATGAAAACTCCCTCTACATGCACTTTTTTGTGTGTGTGGCATCACTGCCCTGGTGGGAGTAGGTAGCCCAGCCTTGCTCCTGGAGAGCTGCTGGATTTGAACCGCCAACCCTGTGGGCCGCAGTCCGCACACAACCACTATGCCACCAGAGCTCAGCTCACGCTACATACACTTCTACACACACTCTAAGCACACAACTACCCACACATTATGCACAGCTGTGCATTATGTGTGGGTGCATAACCCCACACAGACACACAACCCAGTCCCACAGGGACCCGCAGTCCGATAGTCACACACACAGCCCCACAGAGGCGCACGGTCACACATAGAGGACTCCTGAACTGGTCAAACATTGACACCACACAAAGCACACACCTTCAGAAATACAACTCCACACACCCAGTCAACGTGGGCTACCCAGTGAGCAAGATAAGCATGGGTTTACTTCTGCTTATTTTCCATTAAACACAGATGACAATAAGCATTGCTCTACAAATTGGTAAACACAGAATGTTGGATAATCCCACACTGCACACAGTGAGAGCCATACAATGTCTACACACATACACACACACACACACACACACACTCAGAGTATGCAACACACATATTGAGGCACTTGAATGCACTTTCAAGAGTCAGTCCACATTTCTTTGATCAGTTCCACACATGATATCAGTGGACACACACCTATCACCAACACCTCACACACCTTCCGACTTCCTGCAGAGCGGACAGAAGAGGCACCCACAAGCAAGTCCTCCTGGAATTGGAGAAAGAAGGTTCTGGGGTCTGGCAATGGGAGAAGCATCAGGCACAGAGCGGGAACTCTCCACACAGGTTGAGACCAGGGACAGAGGAATGGCGTGGGGGAGGCTAGGACTGCCCAGGGAGACCCCCCAAATTTAAAAAGCCAAGCCCGTTGTTACGGAGACAGGATTGAAACTCGTGGTGACCCCACGTGGTGTGGAGAAGACCTGTTCCCTAGGAATGCCTGGATTGGAGCCTTTAAGGAAGCAGCTCTTCCTCCCTCAGAGCCCGAGGTGCGCCCCGCGGGTAATGCAGTGCAAACCCTCCCGCATCACCCAGGAACCTGGGGGTCATCGAGGGCAGAGGAAACTCGCCAGGGCGACCCGAGGATGAACGATGGGCTGGGAATTTCGGGATTCCCCAACCCGCTTGCCCCGAACCCCGGCGCCCGGACGCGGTCCTCCACTCACCGGCGTGCGGAGCGAGGGGCGGTTGCCCGCGCCTCGGCCTGCGGAGAGAGCCGCCGCTGCCGGCGAAGCGCCGGGCGGGGGCCGCGGGGACAGCCCGGGAGTGCGCAGCGCGGGGCCCGGAGCAGACGGCGCAGGCAGCTGCGCGGAGCTGGGCGCGCTGTGCGGGCAACGGCGGCGGGGCAGGCGCGGCGTTCACGTGGGCGCGGGGACCCGGCGGCCGGGAGGCGGGGGCCGGGGAGGGGACTGGGCCGGACTCCCTGCGGGCTGCCCCTCGCCCCCCACCCCCACCCCACCGCCTCCCTCGCGCCCCTCTGGACCCCGCTGCGGCTCGGAGGAAGGGGCGAGGAGGGGAGGGGAGGGTCAAGAAGGGGAGGGATGCGCTAGGTGGGAGGATGGGGAGCGGGGGGCAGAGGGAGGGCCTCGCTTGCATCCAGTCCCCGCCTCCAGCTCGTGGCTGCACCTCCTGCCCACCCGTCCCTGCCACCGCGTCCCAAGCCCCAGCCCTCAGGGGACCCGGCCCAGGCACCGCATTCCCCGCGGAGGCCTGAACTGCGCGTGGATGTCCCCAGGCCAGCGGCTCCGCTGCCCAGCTCCTCCCTTGGGGACACCGCCCGGCCCTGCCTCTTCGGGCCAGCCGCTCCTTCTCTGCGCCTGGCCTTCCCCTCGGAACCAAGCGGCTGACTCCAATGAGCACCCAGAAAAGGCAGCCTCTGAAAGCACCGTGCCCATACAAAGCTAATTATTGCTGTGGGGTTTGTAATTAAATGGAGCCCCGGCGCTGCAAACGCTTTAGCACTCGGCTGCTAACCACAAGGCAGGCCTGCTCTCTGCAGAGAGAGCAAGACCTGGCGACCCGCTTCCAGAAAGATGGTAACCACGAAAACCCTGTGGAGCAGCAGTTCTGTTCTGCACTCGTGCGATAGCCACGAGTAGGAAAAAATGCCACCACAGCTCCGAATGACAGCAATGCTGCCATCACAGAAGTCTTTGCTAGTGAAGCCCCCCTTTTCTTCTCCCATGCCACGGACTTGTACCCCGCTCTCTTTTGAGAGCTAGCTGAGCATCGAACCTCACATGATTAAAAACCTCAATACTCGAAACTCCAGGTCACAGGGACCCTGCAGAATGGGCTAGAACTATGCTTGTGGGCAGGCCTAGAAAGCCTCGTCTCTCTCCGGCAGAGAAGCTGGTGGTTTCCAACGACAGCCTCTCAGGTAGCCTGTTTGCCACAAATACGATTGTTGCTGTCAGTGAACGGTCTTTGATGTCAACCTCTTGATTGGGTTTTGTCTACTTAAACAGAGGGAGTCCCTGGGTGACACATACAGTTTGGCGGTTGGCTCCTGTCAGAAACTTGGTGGTTGGTCTGAGTCCTGGTAGCCTAGTGGTTGTGTGTGGGACTGCGCCCCACAGGGCTGACAGTTCAAATCCAGCTAGGCTGGGCTTCCTACTCCCACAACGGCAGTGATGCAACACACACACACACACACACACACACACACACACGAAGAAAGAAAGAAACTTGATGATTGGAAGCTATCCACAGGGCTTCGTTTGGGTGATGTGCTTTCCATCGACCAACGCTTTGAAAACCCTGCAGAGCACAGTTCTGCTCTGCGAGACCCTGGGGATTGTCAGGGTGGTCATGGGTCAGAATCCACTGGACAACATGCACTGAGTGCAGGAGTCTTAATGAGAGGAAGTTAACTAACTTGTCAGAGGTCACACTGCCAGGGAGCTGTCCAATTCCAAACTCTCTGCCCAATCTGCACACAGCCCTGACACTGCCCCTTGTGAAGGCTCTAGATAGGTGCTTTTCAAACTTACCTGCACCTTAGAGACACTGAGGGTGTGGTAGAGAAACAGGAGAGAGGGAGAGCTGTTACAAATTGAATGTGCAGGCTAAATCTAGATGGATCACAGTAACATCTCTGGGGGTGGGGATGGCATCCTTAATGCCTTTCTTTCCACCCCACCCCACCCCCAATACGCCTGCCACCCTCCCCAAGACCAAGCTCACTGCCATCAAGTGGATTTCAGCCCATAGTGAGCTTATTTGTTCCAGAGTTGAACTGTTCCATCGGGCTTTCTTGACTGTCATCTTTAAGAAAACATTAGCCTGGCCTTTCTGCCTGCAAGTCCCGAGGGGTAAGTTCAAACAGCCTAGCTCTAGGTCATACATGGCAGACATTCCCAAGTGATTGATTCCATTGTGCAGCCAAAGTAGAATTCCTGCTCGCCCCTGTGGTCACCCTATTCTCCCTGCATCCATCATCAGCTGCACATGAAGACTTCCTCTCTGGGTTGAGTTATGCTGAGCTCCTGGCTCTTAGAGTCAGTTGCTTCAAATTTATTTTGCTTCCCTTGTGTGTTAGGCTTACAGAGCGGCAAGGGATTCAGCAGGGAAGGAGGCAAAGCACCCCTTGCTCTGTTATGCAAAATAATAAGCAAATAAAATGGTAACGGTTCTCCAACTGTTGGACCTAAAGCCCCTTTAAGGCCTCTTAAAATCATGATGCTGTCACCCCAGGCTAGCCATGAGAAAGGCAACACATCGCAATGTAACGACATCCCACAAAAAACATGGCCAGGGTTCCTCACGGAGAAGTTCTGGGTGGTGTAGTGGGCATGTGTTGGGCTGTTATCCACAAGATTGGCAGTTCAAAATCGCTGGCTGCTCTGAAGAAAGGCTGGGCTTTCCACTCCAGGAAAAAGTTACAGTCTCTGAAACTCACAGTGGGCAATGGTGCCCTGTCCTAGAGGGTGGCTAGAGGACAGCAGTACTGATTCAATGGCACTGAGGTTTGTTTTGGTTTGCTTTAATTTGTTTGCTTATTCTCTTGCCCTCTGAGACCCTCTACCTGACCAAACACAAACTCTCCTAACAATTTATCCCTCCCAATACAATGTTCAAAACAAGTAAGAGAAGGTTCTAACGTGATCCACACAGTTACCCCTGGCTGGATCTTAGAAAAAGGTTTTGCCAGACCTTCCTCTCTGGTCTTACATGGAAGATCCTCTGAAACCTATCCACTCTGGGTAACCAGGTTGCTTTTGAAATATTGGTGGTATATGTCAACCAGTAGCATGTCAACACACAAGTCACCACAGTGTGGCAGACTGACAGAGGCCAGCGATGACACAGAATTGGAGTGAGGGTTCAATGAGGCACAAAACCTTGATAACAAGCTCACTGCTCTCATGTTCCAGGCTCAGGACTAGGATGGGGGGCGTGAAGTATCACCTCAGGCTTACTGTGTCAGGGGAGCTCCTTGATTCATACTACAATATGAGTAAGCCTCCAAAATGTATAATGTGTGAGATAAGTCAGACACACACCCTCAGATATGGTATGATTTATTTTGTGTGCAACATCTAAAATAGGTAAATGTACAGAGACTTAACTTTATTAGGGATTACCAGGGGTGGGAGGTTCTGGAAGAAGTCATTCCTTAAGAGGTACTGAGAGTCTATTGAGAGGTATGGGGAAAGGCTTTGGAAACAGAAGGTGATGGCAGCTACACAATATGATGAATGAAATAGATGGCATTGAATTGTACAGCTAGAGATTGGTGATATGGAAATTGTTTTGTTTCATATATATTTGCCACTATGGAAAGAAAGAAAGAAAAGAAGAGTTAGGTGCTAGGATTTTCCAATTTGGGACTGGGATCAGGGGGGAAATGAAGGAGGCAGTCTTGAATTTGTGCTTCAGTCAAATAAACATCAACATCAGGATGCTTGGGAAAGAAGCCAGACCTCAATCAGGAGTCCATTCTTCGGACAGGTCAAGAATACTCAAATTCCTAGAACTAGAAAGCAGATTCGTGGCTGCCAGGGGCTGAGTGTGACAAGGAGTGGCACGCTCTGCTAATGGGTGCTGAGATTCCTTTGGTGAGTGATGAGAATGTTCTGGAAGTAGACAGAGGTGATGGTGAGCAGCATCACGGATACACTAAATACCAGGTCATTAGACACTTTCAAGTCGTTAGTTTTAGGTATGTTAATTTTTTTGTGAAGGGGGCATCACTGCTCTCTGGTAGGAGTAGGAGGCCCAGCCTTGCTCCTGGAGAGCTGCTGCTGGATTTGAACCCCTAACCTAGTGGGCCACAGACCTGCACGCAACCACTACACCACCAAGGCTCAGCCCAGGTATGTCAATTTTACCTCATTTTTTTCCAATGGAAGGAGGCTTCAACCACAGCAATGAAAACATAATATTCCAGAACAATATTTTTTAAAATAAAAGTTAATGCAAAAAAAATCCCATAGCGAACAAATATCACAATGGTAAATGAAGGAAGGATTCAAGTTCCTAGTCTATCTTGTTGCCCCAGACTCCTTCATGACCCCATAAAACACTCTTGTTACTGATCCCAACTTTATATTTTTTATATTTTGCTCAGCATGGATTTTTTGCATTTAGTGTGATTCTTTAAAAAAAAAAAAAACACCCTTGGCATTAAGATATTACTTAAATTTACTTGCCAAGTTTTTTTGGCTCCTCCTTACATTTTACGCCTGAGACAAGCACCTCCCCCTCATCCAGACCCCACAAGTCTTTCTCTCTCTCTCATTCCACAAAGGAAGGCTATTGAATCCTATTGAAAGACATAGAAAGGACTCTACAAGATTCAGTTACAGGGCACCTTATTAATAAATGTGGGGGCCAGGATTTGAGCTCAAACTTTAGGAGGGCTGGAGTCCACTCTGATCAGAGACTCTAGCTCTCAGCCCCAGCAACCCCAGGTTGCTCAGACACCTGCCCTGATTGTGAGAAGGGGCCGCCTCTGAGCATCAGAGCAGAGGTATCCAGGCTACTTCCTCTGTGGGAAGTATTGTAGTTAATTAGGGCAGAGATGGCCTGCGGCATCCCCGTGGCCCCCAGAGTCATTAAGGGAGAGGGGACTCATTATCAGTCTTTAGCAGCTTCAGGGTTGTTCCCAGGCCCCGGAGAGCAGAAGAGGGGAGACTTTTCTCCCCACCCCCTCACAGTCCTGCTCCTTACAAGATGGCCTAATGCATAAGTAGAGTGCCTGAAACCCCAAACCCCAAGCAGAAATTCAAGAAAGAAAGGAAAAACCAGAGAGGAAGGGATACATATGTACACACACACACACACACAAATCTATTTGCAGTAATATTTATGTGGAAAAAAAGAGATAGACAAAGCCACTGAGACAAAAATTTAGTAGTAGCCAGGGAGTGGGAGAAGAGAGATTTGGTTATGGCTTTCTTATGAGGGTGAAGAGAAGGTTTTATAAGTAGTTAATGGTGGTATGTATTCAACTCTGTGAACATAGTAAATGCCATTGAATTTGTTTTAAAAAGAGTGTAACAGGACACTTTTTATGTTAGTTAAGAGGAATGCACCCCTCCCAGGTAGCAAAAAATTAGGAGCCAGCTTGGTGGTTGAAACCCACCCAGAAATGCTTTGGAAAGGCCTGGCCATCTGCTTCCCAAAGGTCACGTCTTCGAGAACCCTGTGAAGCAGTCTTACTCTGTGACCTTGGAATGGTGCTAAGACTTGGAATCAACTTAGTCTGGGCTCTCTAGTGGAGCACTGAGATGTTTACTCAAAGGAAAAGACTTACAAAATTGAGGAGAAATAACTTTTACTATTTGGGACACTGGCAAATCCCAAATCAGATCATAGGTCAGACTGATGACCTCTGCTGGATCACCTGGTTTCAGGGACTGGTGAGTCCAAAATCTACAGGTGAGACATGTGAATGAAGTGTTAATAAAACTGTTCTTAAAAAAAAAAAAAGCTACCGTGGAGATAGCAGCCTGAGGCTTCTAGAGGCTTAAATCCTGCAACAAAGGACTGCGGTGTAAAAAAGAGACCCCTTTTTGGCCAGAAGTACCATTTTTATCCTGGAGGCAAGCCACACCCACCAAGGAAACTCTCCTTCCTCTGATTGGCTGCCTGTGTATATCAAAATGGAAAGTGAGTACAGGTTGTTTCTGTTAGATTCCATTCATCTTTTCCTACTCACAGTGACCCTATGTAAAGCAGAAAAAAAACCTGTCCGGTCTTCTGCCATCCTCAGAAGTCTTGTTATGATGAAGCCCACTGTTGCAGCCACTGTTGATCCCTCTTGTTAATCCATTCCTTGTTGAAGGAATCCACATTCCTCTTTGTCACTGCCTCTCTGCTTTACCACCACCACTTGTCGATCCGTTTGTTGGACTAGGGTGGTTTGCGTGCTGCTGTGACACTGGAAGCTGTGTTACTGGTATCTCAAATGCCAGCAGGAGCACTCAAAGTGAGCAGAAATGAACTTTGGAGGAAATAGCAGCTGTAAACCCAATATACAACATAGCTTCAAAACACTGTCAGATGCTGAAGGCCTCTCGAATGGGAGCAGAACATTGTCAGACAGAGTGACAGAGGATGGGTCTCTGGGTCAGAAAGCCCGGAAAATATGACTGAAGAAGAGTCACCTTCTCAAAGTAGAGGTGATCTTGGTGACATCAGTCGACTTGTGAAGATGGAAACTCTGGGCTCTTCGTTTGTTAATGAGGAACAACTCAAGGAAAGAAGAAACCATGCAAAATATACTAATCATCGGCATTGGGAATGTATGATGTACGAATCTCAGAAAATTGGAAGTCGTCAAAAATGAAGTGGAATACGTAAATATCAGTATCCGAGGTGTAAGTGAGGTGAAGTGGACTAGGATGAGTCTTTTGAAATCACAAAGTCAGATGGTTTATTATGCTAGGATGACATAACAAAGAGGAATGATACCACCTTCGGTGTCATAAAGGACATTTCAAGGTCCATCTTGAAGTACAATGCTGTCAGTGACCGGATTTTATCTCTCTGCCTTCAAATAAACCCAATCAATGTAACAATCATCCACATTTATGCAGCAACCACAAAAGCTAGTGATGAAAAAATGGAAGGATTCTACCAATATCTCCCCACCACTGGTCTGTCACTTTGTCGTCCCGTGGCGGCTTGGGTGCTGCTGTCATGCTGCAAACGATGTCACTAGTATTTCAAAGAACAGCAGGGTCACCCACAGTGAACCGGTTTCAACCGAGCTTCCAGATTACACAGAACTTCAACAGATAACACAGAAGGACTCGGCTCCCCAATTCGGAGGAAGTCCTTTGCAGCACTTCAAACCACTTTCAGATACTAAAAAGCCTCAACGCAAGACACAGAACATGTCAGAGATACTGCCAGCAGAGGGACCCCTCAGGTCGAGGGCATTCAAAATGCCCTGAAGAGTTGCTGATTTTGTGGAAGGGAGTGACCGTGGTGAAGTGATGAAAAGCTGGTGATGAAGAAATTGAAGAATCCGACCAATGACTTCAGTTGGACACCGATCAAACATGCAAGCGAGATGTGTTCATAGTTATTGGTGATTGGAATTCAAAAGTTGGCTACAGAGAGGAATAAACGGTAGTTGGAAAATAAGAACTGGATGCAGAAGAGGATGTGGAACAGGGGATATCATTACTGATGTCAGATGGATCTTGGCTGAAAGCAGGGAATACCAGGAAGGTGTTTACATGTGTTTTATTGATGAATACATAGCATTGGACTGTGTGGATCATAATTATGAATAGCCTTGAGAAGAATGGGAACTCCAGAAGACCTCCTTGTGCTTATGCAGAACTAGTACATGGTTCAAGAACAGAACAAGGGAATACTGAATGGTTTAAAATCAGTAAAGGTGTGCATCAGGGTTGTATCCTGTCGCTATACTTAAAGATACATAAAACAGCAAATGCTGGAGAGGGTGTAGAGAGATTGGAAGTCTGAAACACTGCTGGTGTGTCTATAAATATGTATAATCATCATGGAAAGTCATATGGTGCAACCCCAAACTAATAATCAAATAAACACAATCATATGAAGAAGAATGCAGCATCAGGATTGGAGGAAAGCTTATTAACCACCTGCAATATGCAGATGGCACAACTTTGCTTGCTGAAAGTGAGGAAGGCTTGAAGGGCTTGCTGATGAGGTTCAAAGATCACAACTTTCTTTTTTTAACAGACAACTCAATAAATTGTTTATTAGTATATGACATTACCATGTGCAACAAAATAGTATTAGGTCTATTTTTAGACTTTATGCAACTTTCTGTATGAATTACAGCTCAGTGTAAAGACGTGCAAAATCCTCACAAGCAAACTGGTAGATAACATCCTGATAAATTGAAAAAAAAAAACCCTGAAATTGTCAAGGATTTTGTCTTACTTGAATTCACAATAAATGCTCAAGGCAGCAGCAGTTCAAATATCCAATGAAGCATTACAGCAGGTAAATCTGCTGCATAAGACCTCTTGGGAGTATTAGAAAAGAAAACAGGATGTATTTAGTGGACCAAGGAGCACGTGATCAAGCTATGATATTTTCAATTGTTTCATCAAATCTTTTTTTTCCCATCACTGCTCTCCGGTGGTGGGGATAGGAGGCCCAGCCCCACTGCTGGAATTGAACCTCCATCCCAGTGGGCCGCAGTCCCGCGCACAACCACTACGCCACCGGGGCTCAGCCCTCAATTGTTTCATATACATGAGAAAGTTGGACATTGATAGGGAAGTCTGAACAAGAATCGATGCACTTGAAGTATGGTGCTGGCAAAGAATATTGCTACCACTGTGGATTACTCAAAGGACAAACAATCCATCTTGGAAGACAGCCAGAGTGCTCTGTAGAGGCCAAGATGGTGAGACGTCCTCCAGTTCCCCTTCTGCTCAGGGGTGACACCGGGTCTTCCTACTGCTAGCCCCAGGGTACTGTGGTTTCTTCCCTTCCCACCTCCCCTAGGTCCCTGGGTGGTGCAGTTTTCTCTCCACTGCTAACCTAAAGGCTGGCAATGGAACCTACCTGGTGGCACATCAAAAGAAAAGGCCTGGCATCCTGCTTCCATTAAGATAGTTGTTAGGTGGCATAGAGTGGCTATGTACAAAACAATGGCACACTGCCAGTACCCGTGCCATCTTTTCTGTTTGAGCCCATTATTGAAACCACCGTGTCAATCCATCTCACCATGGATCTCCCACTTCTTTTTGAACCTTCTGCTTTACCAAGTATCATGTTCTTCTTAAGAACTGACCCTCAATTTTTTTTAAATTTTATTTATTAAAAAAAAGAACTGATCCCCTGTTGAGAACATAGGCAAAGCACATGAGACAAAATTCTCCCAATCTTGCTTCCTGACTATACTTCTTCCAAGACAGATTTGTTAACCATGAATTACCCTATTTGTGTAACTCAGATACCAGTAGGAGCTGGTGTTTCAAATAGCAGTGGGAGCTTCTAGAAACATACCTCTTTCGAGGCAAGATAGTGAGACCTATCTTACATGTTTTGGACATGTTGTTAGGAGAGACCAGTCCCTGGAGAAGGACATCTTACTTGGTAGAGGGGCAGTGAAAAAGAGGAAGGCCCTCAATGAGATGGGAGATGGACTGACACCATAGCTGCAACAATGGATTCGAGCATTGGAACAATTGTGAGGTCCCGAACAGGGAAGTATTTTGTTTCTGTTGTGCTTATCATCTCAATGGGCTGCAACTGACTCAAGGGCACCTCGCAGCAACACCTAGCAGCAACTTTCTTGGCGGGAGGAAGTTTGTGGGTTAAATTGGGTCCTCCATGAAAGTTACAGTTAAATCCCACTCCCTGGTAATGAAGAATGTGACCTTCTTTGACAATAAGACCTTTGCAGATGCCATCAAGTTAAGATGAGGTTAGGCTGGTTTAGGACGGGCCCTAGTCCAATGACTGATGTCCTTATGTTATCACTTGTTACTGAGTTGGTTCTGACTCACAGGGACCTTGTATATAACAGAACAGGGCACTGCCCGCACCGTGCTGGCTTCGTGGTCATCAGGATGTCTGAGTCCATCTTACAGTCCCAGCAGCAGCATACAGGGGGCCTCCGCATTTGTTGTTTTCTGTGATCCTCTAAATTCCGGGATGAGAAGCTAGCCTACTGCTGCTTTGACTTGCATCTCTGAATGGCTAATGAGAGCAAGTATCTCTTCATATGTGTGTTGGCCTTTGAAAATCTTTGGTAGAATGTCTTTTCAAGCCTTCTGCCCCTTTTCTAATTAGGTTGTCTTTTGTTTTTTGAGGTGTTGAAGTCTTTTTTTACATTTTAGAGATTTGTCTCTTGTCAGATATTTTGTAGCCAAAACAATTTTCCAGTCTGTGTGTTCTCTTATTTTTCTTTTGGTCAAGTATTTTTGATGCACATAGTGCCTAAGTTTAGACATCTCATTCATCTAGTTTGTCTTCTACTGTTTGTGTGTTTTCAGTTGTGTTTCTTTGTGTATGTATGCCATGTATTGAATACTTGAAATGTCTTTATTTTTCATTGTCTTTTATGTGATAGGTTTTACATTTAGGATTTTGATCCATTTTTATGTTCCTTTTTGTAGTGTGAGATGTGGGTCCTATCTCATTTTTCTGCAAATGGGCATCCAATTTTGCCAGCTTTATTTGTTAAAGAGACTATATCTTTCACATTTAATGAGTTTCAAACTTTATGAAAGATAAACTGTCCCTAGGTGGATAACTTTACTTCTGAGTTCTCAATTTTGTTTCATTTGTTTACATGGTTGTTGTTATACCAGCACCTGATTGTTTTTATTACTATGACTGTGTAGTATGATTTAAGATAAAGAATTCTAAGATTTCCAGCTTTGTTCTTCTTCATTAGTAACATTTTGCCTTCATTTTCTTCTTTCTTGTACTCATGTTATTAGCTCTCCATTCCCCGCCCTTTGCCCCCCACCACCCTGCCCACCTAGCCTCGACTGTCATACTCCAAAGGAATCATTAATTCAGTTATGGCTGTCTGTATAGATTTACCTATTCTGGATTTCATATACAGGAAAACACACCAAAAAATACAAGACAAAAAAACCAAACTAATAACAATAGCAAAGTAAAACAAAAAAATCAATAGAAAAGAGTTCCAAAATAGTGAAAACTAGAATAAATTTTAAATGGGTCAAAATGGAGATCAAATGATAATGAGTTAAATTTTAACCAAACTAGATCTGCAATAATCCACTTTGCAATGCGCTCTGCATAATAATGCTATCAACATTTTTGGTTATGGACAAAAGGAATTCAGTGAAGGCTTAATCTACTTAAAGTTCTTGTTTACTTTTTTCTTTTTAAAAAATAAATTGAAATAACTTTTATATGAGTCAAAGGAGAGAGCAAATAAAAAAAAAGATTACATTTTAAGCTAACTGTATCTTCCACTATTGGCTTTACAATGCTCTCTGTCTGATAGCAAAGCTATTCACATCCCTTGACGATGGTCCCAGGGACTCACTTAAGGATTTAATCTATATGTGTACCCTGTAAATGGATTGGGGGCTTCCAGTGTCATCCACAGCCTTCTGCAAACCTGGTATCCACAGGTGTGATAAGCTGTGATATCATCCTCTGCTTTGGATTTGGGTTTTATTATTTACAATGCTTGGATCATGCAGGCTGGTGAGTTTCTTCTGTGTGGACATAGTTGACACTTCTTTTAAATGAATATTTGTTTGAAGAAAAGCCTTTAAATCTCAGGCATTATTCTTTCTGATGCTGGGCACTATCTAGTTTCTTCACTACACTTTGATATCTCCTGTGATCTCTCATGAGGGTGGGCATCAAACAGGACCGTGTCATAAGAACAATTACAGTGGGGTTATCCCACACTGTAAGTCCCCAATCCATTCATATATCTATGGCTTATACATGTCTTTGGCTCACCTTAAAAACATCATTGTCATTTTATGTTATAGAACATCATCAATCACCTCCTTGGGGCATAAGGCAATTCTATTGACAATGTCATTAATTTAGCCAATGGGATAGAATTTAGAACACAGTTGAAAAAGGAAATTATATATACAGGCCAGCTACAAACTACAATACATGAATTTTTTACTTGTCCAGATTAAACTTTTAAGTGACTGTTGACACAAACAATTGGAGGTGGTGATGGGGTAAAGCATTCAATAATATCCTTGATAATGGCAGGACTATGCTTATCAGGTTTATACATGTCATAATAAAGCAAAGTGGTTATTAAAATAGTCAGAATAGGGCTAAGCCCCGGTGGCATAGTGGTTGTGCGCGGGACTGTGGCCCACTGGGTTGGAGGTTCAATTCCAGCAGTGGGGCTGGGCATCCTACTCCCACCACCAGAGGGCAGTGATGCCCAAAAACAAAAAAAAAGCAAAAAAACAAAAAAAATAGTCAGAATATGATAGCATTGGCCCACTACTATTGGGTACCTGTAAGGCAAGTGATTCAAGCCAAAATCCAATGGCTGCCAATTCTATACTGTTAGGAGAGCGGTCATCTGATTTTTTTCACACTAGAGTTTCAATCTTAAATCCAAGTGCTACAGGTGAGTTTAAGGTGTAGCCCAATTTATTTAGCAGGGTTTCCACATTGTGACCTATGAAAGATCTTGTATGCTTATCAGCTAATCTGTGGGAGAAAAAATGTGGCAGTCTGTTTCTACAGAGGTCACAAAAGAAAGACTCACTGCCATGGAGTTGATTCTGAGCCATATCAACTCTGTAAGACTGCCCCCATAGGTTTCCAAGACTGCAATGCTTCCAGGGAATAGAAATCCTGATCTTTCCTCCAAGGAACAGCTGGTGGCTTCAACCTGCTAGTGGGCTTGACCTGCTGACAGTGCAGTGAACAGCCAGACTAAAACCAAAATCAGAACTCATTACCATCGAGTCAAGGTGAACGCAGAGAGAGTGGCCTTACAGGACAGGGTTGAACTGCCCCTGTGAGTTTCCAAGGCTGTAACTCTTGTTTTTTAATTCATACACATTTTATTTCACATTACTGAAGGCTGTAACTCTTTGTGGGAGTAGAAATTCTTGTCTTTCTCCCAAGTATGCCACCAGAGCTCATTTTCCCTGTAAAGGTTATAGTTTTGGAAACTATGCGGCAGTGCTATTATGAGTCTCTATGGGTGAGAATTGACCCCATGGCAATGAGTTGATTTTCTTAAATCAGTTAACTTAAAATGAGGTCAGACTACAGTAGGGTAAGTTTTAGTCCAACCTGAGTGGTGGCATAGACAAAAAGAAGACAGAGAGAGGTCCAGAAGGAAGACAGCCACAGGAAGATGGAGGCAGAGGGGAGATGGCCATGAAAAGACAGAGGCAAGGATTGGAGTAACAGATCCACAAGTACAGGAACACCAAGGATTGATAAGGACTACCAGAAGCTAGAAGAGACCAGAGCTCTAACCTCTAGAAACATGAGAGAATCAACTGCTGCTATTTTAAACCACCCAGCATATGGTATTGTTATAGCAACCTCAGGAAATGAAGAGGAATCCCTGTGTGAGGCAATGAGCTAAGGGCTGCACACTAACTGAAAGGTTAATGGTCTGAATCCACCCAGAGGTGCCTCAAAAGGAAGGTCTGCTGATTTGTGTCCAAAAAAATCAGCCAATAAAAACCTTGCGGAAAAAACTGCAAAATGGTGATCAGTGAGTATGTATATGCATAGGCAGATAAAAAGGCTGTGGGAAGGAAAGTGGGCGTATACCACCCCTATATATAGAATATTTGTGTATGAGTGTTTTTTGCTGCATTTATGGTGGAATAAAGAGGTGGCAAAGTTATGAACGTTATGAAAACTTCCTAGACATAAACAAACACCTTGTGGGAAGGAGTCACTGGGTCTGGAGGCTCAGAACACTAGTCTTGGGGAACACAAAGGTCTGTTGGCATATCACAGTCCACAAAGACAATGTCTTACATCCTACTTAGGTGGAGAGTGACTGGGGTCTCAAAAGCTGTGCATGGTCATCTAAGGTGCAACAATTGACTGTGAATGGGGTGAAATTTTAAAGAGCCGTTCATCAATTTGACATTGGACAGCTCATACACATTCTGTTTCCACGTATTCATTGCAATCCCTTCACTGTAACATAGCTTATCCCACTTCCTTCCTCTGCTTCCTGTTTCTCCCTTTCCTTCTTCCCTAATCCTTCTGAACTTTGTAAAGGCTTGGGTAAGTGCAGATCTTTTGATCTCAAGTGACTGATGGTTCTAAGATGTGTGTGCTTCACAAGGTTGATTGTTCCCCTTCTAGATCTGTCTATTTGGGAACTGAACATCGAGCCGGGGAGTGAGCTCATTTCCAGACCTGTCTGGAGGAAAGAAGAGTGATGAGGACCAAAGACATAGAGAAGACCAATGAATGCTGTGGATTAATGGACAATGGGAACATCAGTCTCTACAAGAACTAGCAACTTCTCTGAGAGAGATCCCAAGGGGAAGGTCCTAGATAGAGTGGGGGTTGGGGGAAGATGGCACAAATCTCAAATTCATTTAAACAAATAAACAGGTTAACAGATGAAAGGAGACAATTCCCAAGATCACGATTTTCAGTCGCTCGTCCAGTCTGGAAATGAACTTAGCTTTTGGCTCAATTTTCAGCCACACACTCAGGGGAACAACACTAAAGAAACACTTACAGCTTGGAATAATCATGCATTTGAGGTCAAGGAGTATCAGTTACTTAAGTATGAAGTTCAGAAGGGTTGGGAGAGAGAAAGGAATAGCAACAGGAAAATCATGGAAGTGGTGCTACAGCAATAAGATGAAACCAAATTA